>KV008916.1:169045-179672 GCA_001598015.1 Dorcoceras hygrometricum
GGAATTGTGATTCCGGAGCCACAATGGTTGTGGGCCCACGGCTAGCTGTATCCCTGAACCATTGAGGGTCACACAAGTACTGGATTCGAGATTCCCGCACGAATACTCAGCTCAATGTGTTGAGCACGAGAAGAGGATTTTGGGGAGTGCGACTTCCTAAAAGTCAACTCGGGTCAAATCGAGATTTCCCGACGTTGAGGGGCTAAACGTTCATTTTGCACTGGGGTTCTGAAAAATGGTTTTTCAGATCATAGTATTCAGTTTTTGAAACTGAGTCGATCGGTCCGATCTGATCGGCGATCGGAGTTACGATGAAGTCTCGGTGGTGGAGATGAACTGAATGTTCATCCGTTGGACCCGGGCCCATTGGGCCGGTCCAAGTCCAACACTAAGATCTATTTAATAATGGATTAGACTTCATAACAAAAACACACAACACTCACAACTCAACCCTAAATCTAGCATTGGCCGCCGCCTCCCTCCTCTCTCACAAAGCCTCCGCCGCCGCTGCCTAGTGCCGCCGCCGCCGCCGCCTCGAGTCGCCGGAATTCGTTCCGGCCAATTCGACGAGGAGAATCCATCCGCGTAGATCTCGTCAGGCCTTCTAGTGCAGGCTGACGAAGGAATCCCACCTCCGGTCGTGGACCTGATTGGCGTTATCTACCGCAATCTACCGCGAAGAGCCGGCATTATTGTAATTTCGGTTGGAGCCAGGCACAAGTGCCAGCAAGGTATTCATTCTGAACACCCTATGAATGTCATAGATTTTTGTATTACTCGTATTGATCGTCTCCCGGCTGTTTATTTTCTGTTCCTCCGCTGCCTCGCCGGGGGGCGTGATCCGGATCCCAACAATAACAAAATTGAGAGAGTCGCCTCTGCGGACAACGTTGCTGATCCACTTACGAAGCCCTTGCCAGGACCGTTGTTTGAAAAACATCGCGAAACAATGGGACTGCGCTTGATGAGTAGTTGGCTATAGGGCAAGTGGGATATTGTTAGAGTAGATGCCCAACTAGCCAACTTGTGGCGTGTGGGTTTTATAGACTCTTGTATATGACAATCTTTATTTATGAAATACGCATTTATTTATGGAATTCTTTATTTTCATTATGTTATATAATGTTAACAATTGCGTTGGATAAAGACCTAGAATTCACCATAGTGTATGTTAGATGTGATAGTGGATATGATGGCTATCATGAAACACATCTAATAGTCACTGTACATTCTGAATTCGTTCCTAGTCGATTGGGCCGTCAAAATGAGGATAAGGCCGCCCGAGCTTGAGACTAGCATCTGCGATGCGAAGTACCATGTTTCATTGGTAGGGAACATTGTGATGTTCTGAGCATGCAGATGGATAGTAACCTGGTGATCTATCGAACTACCCTTGTTCGGACTTTCCAAGTGGTTACCATTTGTCGAGTGGATAAGTCCGTGGTCTTGGTTGTACTGATTAGTCCTCACTACTCGAAATGTCATTGAGGCTCTACATGATAGGCGTCTCACTTTGACCCGTTTGCCGACTCACTTGGGGTCATTAGGCGGCGGGATTGGGTGAGGTACCGATGCATGTAGGAGTCGATGCTTCGTTGTCGATGATTCACCGCTCGCTTACATGCGTGGATATCCTATGCTATCTGAGGAGATAATAGTGTATAAATCTCTGGCCAGAGTACTAGAAGTGTTTTAGGTAAATGGGTTTACCTAGTAACACTCGTGATGTCACTATTCGATCTCCAAGATGTATGCATAGCTGTCGGATCTCTAGCGACTCTCGATTTACCAATGATCGTTGATCCGATCGGGATATATGTGTTGAAAAGACCGTGTTGTATGCTAAGCATTACCAACTGATTCTTGCAGGAACTATGAGTGATACCTAGGGGATCATGGGGCGATGTTGCTAGGCGCTTTACCATGATCCGATGGAAAAGTCCGAAATTGTGATTTCGGAGCCGCAATGGTTGTGGGCCCATGGCTAGCTGTATCCCTGAATCATTGAGGGTCACACAAGTACTAGATTCATGATTCTCGCACGGAAACTGAGCTCAATGTGTTGAGCATAGGAAGAGGATTTTAGGGAGTGCGACTTCCTAAAGGTCAACAGGGGTGAAATTGCGATTTCCCACTGTTGAGGGGAAAAACTGTCATTTTAGACTAGGTAATCTGAAAAATTGTTTTTCACATCATAATATTCAGTTTTGGAAACTGAGTCGATCGGTGCGATCTGATCGTCGATCGGAGTTATGATGAAACCACAGTGAATTAAACGAACCGAATGTTCATATGGACCTGGGTTTGATCCAAGTCCATTGGGCCGGTTCAAGCCCATGAATTACTTATAATTGTATGAGTTACTCTAGGGCTAATCACTTCACTTGAATAATTAACCCTAGCCTCCAAAACTCCAAATCGGCCGCCCCTCCTCTCTAGCCTCACGCCGCCGCCGCCGGTCTTCACGCGCCGCCGCCGCCCGCCGCCCCGTGATCGGACTTGCTCCGATCGTCGTGCTGAGGATATTCCATCCGTGATAAAATCCGTCAAGTCTTCTAGTGCAGATTGACGGAGGAAGATTGAATCCGATCGTGGACCTGATTGGAGGATCTACCGCCGCCTACCGAGAAGAGCCAGATTTTCCCTGTGATTTCTGGTTGGAGCCAGGCGCCTAGACGCCAGTAAGGTAACAAATCTATGAACACCCTATGTTTGTTTGTAGATTGTTATTGATGTATTGAACGCTTTCCGGGGCTTTTTGATTTCCGCTGCGCCCCCGGGAAGTGGGATCCGGATCCGCCACCGTATGCTAACAGCTTATTCAGTGGATTGAGTACCGTTGATATTCGCAATTTTGTTTCCACTCTTGCTCTGAACAGATCAGATTTAAGAGATGTACAGTTAGTTTCTCATTCAGTTTCAGTTTCTCCCAGTGTACAGACTTCTATTGCTTCAGTCTTTGCTCCCGATGTACAGTCAATTACTTCTTCTGATTCCTCTGCTGATTCTTCCTTGCACTTCAATGCCAATGACATATCTACGGAAGATGACTCAGCTCTTGACCAGTCTATTTTACCTTCCTCTGCCACAGATATATCTGTTTCTCTTGCTGCTCTTCGGGAATCTTTCTCCAAACTTGTTGCTAATCAATCGAGGGATTCTCGAAAGTCGGGTGATGCTCATAGCGAAGTTTTGTGCAAAATCAATCACGTTGAAAGAGTCTTCCTTGATAGTCTTACTGCGCAAAATGAAGCCTTCCGGGGTTTGTTCAAAAGTATTCGTCAGGAAGCTCAAAATGATAACAACGCACTGTCGCTAGCACTCAAAGCTGTCCGAACTCAAAATGCCATATTATCGACAGATTTAGCGGCTACTCAAAAAGAAGTCAAGGATCTCAAGGTTGCGTTATCTAAGGACTTTGATGATAAATTAGCTGATATTTGCAACGATCTACTGGAGTTCCGTGTGGAAACACAGGAACAATTGGCTTCTCTTGGCGCTCATCTTGCTGAACTCATTGCCTTTGTCACTAAGGGAAGTGATGACAAAAAGGGGGAAGGTAGTAGAAGCCGCCCTCAACCGCCTCCTGATGACCAAAATAGACCAAGTGGTGGAAGTGATAGTAGAGCAGATGACCCAAGCAGATATGGTGGAGACACTGTCAGTAGAGAAGGTGGTAACAGAGGTGGTGATGGTAGGATAAGAGGTGACAGTAGTGGTTCTTCAAAGAGAAGGCGTTCTGACAGTGGTGGTGGATCTGGTGGTCGTATAAATTATGGACCATATTTACCGCCCAAGCGAGATGCTGAGTATTGGATTACGGGCAAAGAGAAGGCGTTCTGACAGTGGTGGTGGATCTGGTGGTCGTATAAATTATGGACCATATTTACCGCCCAAGCGAGATGCTGAGTATTGGATTACGGGAAAAAGACAGTTCTAGGACTTTTGTTTCTGTTTCTTGTACAAATCCTACGTACATTAATCAGTAATGAAATTTATAAAATTTCAGCAGACTTTGTGAAATTTACTTTTTCCTATCCTACTAAGTCGTAAGGCTGCTAAGTTTTGTATCACCAAAAAGGGGGAAATTGTTAAGGTAAAATTTATTAGTTTTGGTGATAACAAAAAATGAGACAAGTACTGAATTCAAAAGTAACTTCTGGACAGTCAGTAAGTTGTAGTAATTAACAGTTGCGCATAATTCAGATGTTGGGTCGACTATCACATACCGAATTGACTTTCAGAAGTCGTGACGTCATCCCAGTATTTCGAAATGTTCAGAAGTAGTGACGTCATTTCTGTGTATAGAAGTTCAGAATACATGACGTCATTCTTTGTTGTCAGGTCAATGTTTTGGAACAGATTTGGGTTTTTGGATCAGTACAGATTTCGGGAACAGTGTATTTAGAAGTGAGCTACAGTGGAAGATCTATTGTTGGAAGCATAAGACATTCAGATTTGAGTAACAGTTTGTGATCTATTGTTTCAGTTTCGAGTATCTCAGTAGTAAACAGTATCTATTCAGTTATCTCAGTTCTCAGTACTTCAGAAGTGGATGTATTCAGTTTTTGGATAAAGCTACTTTGAATCGGAAGTGACTTGTTGGGATTATTCAGATTTTGGGTTAACAGAGCGTTCAGACATCAAAACAGTATCAGTTGCTACATTCAGTTGTTGCATTCAGATGTTGCAGTTATCTCAGTTCTCAGTACTTCAGAAGTGGATGTATTCAGTTTTTGGATAAAGCTACTTTGAATCGGAAGTGACTTGTTGGGATTATTCAGATTTTGGGTTAACAGAGCGTTCAGACATCAAAACAGTATCAGTTGCTACATTCAGTTGTTGCATTCAGATGTTGCAAATACACAGCTACCTCTATTTATTTCAGATGTTGAGTACAGTTATTTTTATATCAGTTATGATTTATTCAGATGTCAGAATTTATGAGTAACGAGGCAAGTATTTCAGTTGTTGAAGTATTCAGCTGTTGGAATAACTCAAGTGTTAAAGCACTCAGCTGTTGCATATTTTCAAGTATCTTTATCTATTCAGCTGTATCTACACAAACAACGATGAGAGAAATTAAGGGAACACTTTCAGGCGCAAACGACGAATCGATTCAAACACTATCAGTGTTCAAATTGGAAAGAATCAATGGTGAAGATTGAATCGTACAATTGTCTGGAATTAAGGAGACACTGCCAGTGCTATTTTGGGTAAATAGTACACAATATACAGAGGACGTTATTCAATGTTAGCACAAATATGGATAGACGAAAATTTGGCTATGACGAAGCCAATTTACCTCTAGTGGAGCAGAATATACGATGGACACTTATTCAAAAAGGGATTTTGTTTCCTTGACGAGATTTAATGACCGTTGTGGACGAAGGGTATAAATAGCTGGATTTTGAATTGAAGAAGCTCTCACTCGCCCTCTCTCTCACTCTTCGTCTCGCCTCCATTCTGTTATTCAACGTTTTCATTACTCTCGAGCTTTTCATCAAACGATACTATCTTTCAAAATCTCACACAAGTTACTGGAAAGCATATATTGCAGAAACTATTAAAAGTCTAGTAACCCATCTCGAAGAACACCATTCTTGATCTTCACAGATATTACCTTCGAGATTTACAGCACTCAATATACTTGTATTCCTTTGTTCATTCTTGAGTCTGTAACGAACTGGCTGTCTTAAAGCAGTTCGAAAAATACAAAGTGTTGTATTCAGCAGCTGCGTCTGCATGTTATTTGGTGTTGCGAGGAGTTCATCTTGAGCGAGGCTCGGTGACTGGGTGGTTACAGAGGCTGTAAACATCAAATCTTCTAGTGGAACCTTCCTGAAAAGGAAGAAGGGGAGACGTAGGATATTGATATCCGAACTTCCATAAACAAACTCTTGACCCTGAACTTTTACTTATTGCATTTATTTAAGCTTACTGTTCACAGATTAATCAACTTATTTCCGCACAATATTTGTTAGTTGAGAAATCTGATTTAAGACTGAGATACCTTAAATCTGGTAACTCGGATTTAAGTTAAGCGGGTGCTTGTAAAAATCGTTTTAAAGGTTCGAAAATATTTAAAAATACCAAGGAGTTCATTCAACCCCCCCTTCTAAACTCATAGGACTGTTTTTCGAGTCATATTGATCCTATCACAAATGGTTCCATACAAATCGTGACCTGGTAGCTGTTGTTGTAAGAAAATTCCACCAAAGACAACGAATCTTGCCAGCTACCACTAAAATCCATCACAACAGCTCTCAACATATCCTCTAAAATCTGGATAGTCCTCTCAGATTTGCCATCTGTTTGAGGATGATACGCTGTGCTCAAAGCCAATCTGGTGCCCAAAACTGTTTGCAAACTCTTCCAAAACCTGGAAGTAAACCTTGGATCACGATCTGAAACAATAGAAACAGGCACACCATGCAATCGCACCACGAAATCTATGTACAACTTCGCCATCTTCTTCAAAGAAGACGTCATACTGTAGGGAATGAAGTGAGCAGACTTCGACAATCTATCAATAACAACCCACACAGCATCACGCCCTCGACCGGAACGAGGAAAATCTGTAACAAAATCAATTGCTATGTGCTTCCAATTCCATTGGGGTATCTCCAAACTCTGCAATAAACCACCAGGTCTCATCCTTTCAGCCTTGACTTGCTAACAATTCAGACAACGGGCTACAAAATCAGCAACATCACTCTTCAAACCTGCCCACCAGTAATGTTGATTCAAGGCATGATACATCTTCCTTGTACCAGGATGAACATTGTGTCTACTACAGTGTGCCTCTCTCAAGATCTCCTCCTTCAAGTCAATCAGATTTGGCACTACCAACCTGCCACGAAATCTTAAACAACCATCAGATGAGACAGAATAATCCTCCAGCTGTCCATATCGATCTTTTAACTTCAGCTCATGGATATAAGGATCTGTTCTTTGAGCTGCTCTAAAGCTCGCAACAATCTGTGACTCAACTTGGAAAGAAGACACCACAACAAAATACTCACCTGGATAAACCCTCCAACCAGTAGTTCTTAGATGCTCATGGACCTTCTAAATCTGCAACGAAGCCAGCATCGCCACTTGAGTCTTTCTGCTCAATGCATCAGCAACTACATTCACTTTCCCAGGCTGATATTGGATCTAAAAATCAAAATCCTTAAGCATCTCCATCCATCTACGCTGTCTCATGTTCAAATCTGACTGAGAAAAGAGATACTGAAGACTCTTGTGGTCTGAATACTGTTGGCATACAATGGCGGATCCGGATCCCGTTTCTCGGGGGCGCAGCGGAAGTTAAAAGTTGCCCCGAGAAACGTTCAATACATTAAAAACAATCAATAAACATTCATAGGGTGTTTATCGAATTTCTACCATGCTGGCGTCTAGGCGCCTGGCTCCGACCAGTTTCACGAGGAAACCGCCACTTCAAACGGTAGGCGGCGGTAGATCGTCAATCAGGTCCACGACCGGAAACAATCTTCCTCCGTCAATCTGCACTAGAAGATCTGACGGATTTTAGCACAAACGGATTCTCCTTGTCGCGGTGATCGAAACAAGTCCGATCACGTGAAAAACCGGGCGACGGCGGCGGCGGCCAGCGGGCGGCAGCGATGGGCGGTCAGCGGCGGCGTGAGGCGTGTGGGAGAGGGTGGGCGGCTATGAGAGCTAGGTTGTATCTTGTGTGTGTCTCATGGTAGCCCTAGGTCTAATTAAATAAGTGATGGGCTTGAACCGGCCCAATGGACCTGGGGCGGGCCCAGTCCAATATATGAACATTCGGTTCAACCGCATCACCGTGGCTTCATCATAACTCCGATCGACGATCAGATCGGACCGATCGACTCAGTTTCCAAAATTGACTATATGATGCGAAAACAATTTTTCAGACCACCTAGACCAAAATGACAGTTATGCCCCTCAACTTTGGGAAATCGCAATTTGACCCCTGTTGACTTTTAGGAAGTCGCACTCCCTAAAATCCTCCTCCTATGCTCAACACATTGAGCTCAGTTTCCGTGCGGGAATCATGAATCCAGTACTTGTGTGACCCTCAATGGTGTTAGAGTAGATGCCCAACTAGCCAACTTGTGGCGTGTGGGTTTATAGACTCTTGTATACGACAATCTTTATATATATGATATTCGCATTTATTATATGGCATTCTTTACTTTCATTGTGTGTATGATGATTTACAATTGCGTTGAGTAAAGACCTAGAATACACTAAAGTGTATGTTAGATGTGATAGTGGGTATGACGGCTATCAAGCACGGCCCCTATGAATATAATCAACAAGCTCACTAAGCTGGGCATGAATCACACTATGATTCTCCTGTGCCTGACTTTGGAATTCAAATAACTGGTGGGAATGGGCTTCCTTGGTTGCCTCAGCATCCTTCTGAATATCAGTTAAGCGCTTGGCCATGATGTCCACCTTGGCATTTACGTCTTGCACTTCTTTACGAACGTCCGCCAGTCCAACAAATATAGAAGCATTTTGCTCTAAAACCTTCTTGCGGAATTCGTTGAAGCGTATAGTCTGAACATCATCCATGGTGCGACTCTCTTGACGTGCTTCCTGAGATAAAGATTTGAAAACTGCGGCTTGATCGCTCAGGGAGTCACGCACATTCTGTTCAATCTTATGCAGCTTAGAAGAAATGTTGCTTTGAGACTCAAACAGCTGTCCCGAAAGAGTAGCTTGAAAATCAGCAAACACAGCAGAAAGATCCGGAGAAATAGACGGTTGAGAGGACGCAGTCGCATCTATATCTGTTCGATCAAAATGTAGCGATGAAGAGCTACTGGAAGAAGAAGAAGAAGACTGCTGCTGCTCCAAAGCTAACTGTACACGGGGAGCAACTGAAAAAGAATCCTGAGACCTCTGAAAACTGCGCAAAACTGTCTTATACAACGCAATAGAAGAAAAAAACTCAGAAATATCTGTACCCGGCACCAGCAGGCTGTTGAGGTCCTCGGCTGCCACTTATTTCCCCCTTTTTGTCAGCACGGCCCCTATGAATATAATCAACAAGCTCACTGAGCTGGACATGAATCACACTATGATTCTCTTGTGCCTGACTGTGAAATTCAAATAATTGGTGGGAAAGGGCTTCCTTGTTAGCCTCAGCATCCTTCTGAATATCATTCAAGCGCTTGGCCATGATGTCCACCTTGGCATTTACATCTTGCACTTCTTTACGAACGTCCGCCAGTCCAACAAATATAGAAGCATTTTGCTCTAAAACCTTCTTGCGGAATTCGTTGAAGCGTATAGTCTGAACATCATCCAAAGTGCGACTCTCTTGACGTGCTTCCTGAGATAGAGATTTGAACACTGCAGCTTGATCACTCAGGGAGTCACGCACACTTTGCTCAATCTTATGCAGCTTCGAAGATATGTTGCTTTGAGACTCAAAACTTCTTTACGAGCGCCCGCCAGTCCAACAAATATAGAAGCATTTTGCTCTAAAACCTTCTTGCGGAATTCGTTGAAGCGTATAGTCTGAACATCATCCATGGTGCGACTCTCTTGACGTGCTTCCTGAGATAAAGATTTGAAAACTGCGGCTTGATCGCTCAGGGAGTCACGCACATTCTGTTCAATCTTTGCGTGACTTCCATGCAAGTGGAGGGCAAAGGAATATCAACTGGAATAGACAAGAGAATATCATCCAGTGACGCTTTCTCATCTGCGCTAAGCACCTCTTCAGCAGATAACGGCGCCTCAATATCCTCTACCTTCTGAACTTCATCAGCAGGAGCAACATCAGCAGTTGCTACATCTTCATCCTCAGTGTCACTTGCCGTGACCACTGGACGCTCTGCCTCCCACTGCTTGACAAGATCATCATAGGGCAGAGCAAACCAGTTCTTCTCTACAGTCACTGCTGGTTCAGTTATATCAGCAGGTGCATCAGCAGCTCGCGTTTCATCGAGCACCTGCTGAATGATCAAATCCACCGCATCAGCAGATGAGCACCTGGGCTCCTCAACATCCAACGGCTCTGCCACCTGCTGAATTGGAACAGCCTCTTCAGCCACGGCCCCTATCTCCAATGAAGAAATAGAAGAAACCGATTTCTTCTTTACAGTCCTCTTTCTTTTGGGTACTGCTGCTTCAATATCAGCAGCAGTTCTCTTCTTTGAAACAACCTTCTTCTTCGCTGCCCCTGTGATCTCTTCAGCACCATCCCTATCGTTGATGGAAACGAAACGAAGCACTGTCTTCTTTGAAAGAATCTTGGAGGCTGAAAACTCAGAAGCCTCACCCAACTCCACAGTAGGAAAGGTCGCCAACAACAAACTAATCTGAATCGCAAACCCTTTTGCTTGCTTCGTCTTCGCAGCCACCATCTTCTTCAGAACACCAAACAAATACTTCGCCCAATTCATCTTCACACCGCAAACCACCGCCGTCAATAGAGAAAACTTCTCAACAGTAATGGCGTTGAAAGATCCAGCCTTCACAGAAATTGCTTTCGCCACAATGTCGCAGAGAAGGCGATAGGGCATCTTCATCTGGTTTTTCCTTCCAGATAGATTGATCGGCTCACCAGACAACGACACTATGCTCCTTTCATCAAAGATTGTATCCTTCGGTATCT
>KV008967.1:29958-44812 GCA_001598015.1 Dorcoceras hygrometricum
CGGGTGGCCGCATGTCCTGGGGGTTCCGGGAGCCGCTACTAGGCCAACCCCGGCCAATTGCGTTGCAAGGCTGTGAAAAGATATTCTTAAGTACTTTCGAAGGACTAAGAATATGTTCATGGTCTATGGGGGTGGTGAACTGAAATTGGAAGGCTACACTGATTCTAGCTTCCAATGTGACGTGGATGATTCGAATTCTACCTCTGGATTTGTATTCATGCTCAATGTTGGTGCTGTCTCTTGGAAGAGTTCCAAGCAAGACACCATCGCGGATTCAACCACTGAGGCTGAGTACATCGCAGCATCAGCTGCTGCTAAGGAGGCGGTTTGGATAATAAATTTCGTCCAAGAGTTGGGCGTCATTCCTGATGGAGTTGGTCCAGTCCCAGTGTACTGCGACAATACGGGTGCCGTTGCGCAAGCAAAGGAGCCTAGGTCTCACCAAAGATCCAAACATATACTGAGGAAATACCACATAATCCGAGATATTGTGGCTATAGGTGACATAGCAGTTGAGAGAGTCGCCTCTGCAGAAAAATATTGCTGATCCACTTACGAAGCCCTTGCCAGGACCGTTGTTTGAAACACATCGCGAAACAATGGGACTGCGTTTGATGAGTAGTTGGCTATAGGGCAAGTGTGAGATTGTTGGAGTAGATGTCCAACTAGCCAACTTGTGGCGTGTGGGTTTTTATTGACTCTTGTGTACCAAAATCTTTATATATGATATTCGCATTTCTTTATGCCATTCTTTATTTTCATTATGATTATAATGTTAACAATTGTGTTGGATAAAGACCTGAATGCGTCATAGTGTATGTTAGATGTTATAGTGGATATGATGGCTATCATGAAACACATCTAATAGTCACTGTGTATTCTGAATACGTTCGTAGTCGATTGGGCCGTCAAAATGAGGATAAGGCCGCCCGAGCTTGAGACTAGCATCTGCGGTGCGAAGTACCATGTTTCATTGGTAGGGAACATTTTGATGTTCTGAGCATGCAGATGGATAGTGACCTGGTGATCTATCGAACTACCCTCGTTCGGACTTTCCAAGTGGTTAACATTTGTCGAGTGGATAAGTCCGAGGTCTTGGTTGTACTGATTAGTCTTCACTACTCGAAACGTCATTGAGACTCTATATGATAGGCGCCTCACATTGACCCGTTTGCCGACTCATTTGGGGTCATTAGGCGGCGGGATTGGGTGAGGTCTCGATGCATGTAGGATTCGATGCTTCGTTGTCTAGGATTCTATCAGTGATACCTAGGGGATCATGGGGCGATGTTGCTAGGAGCTTTACCATGATCCGATGGGTAAGTCCGAAATTGTGATTTCGGAGTCACAATGGTTGTGGGCCAATGGCTAGCTGTATCCCTGAATAATTGAGGGTCACACAAGTACTGGATTCATGATTCCCGCACGAAAACTGATCTCAACGTGTTGAGCATATGTGGAGGATTTAGGGAGTGCGACTTCCTAAAAGTCAACAGGGGTCAAATTGCGATTTCCCAAATTTGAGGTGCTAAACTCTAATTTTGGTCTAGGTGATCTGAAAAATTGTTTTTCGCATCATAATATTCAGTTTTGGAAACTGAGTTGATCGGTCCGATCTGATCGTCGGTCGGAGTTATGATAAAACCGTAGTGATTTAATTGAACAGGATGTTCATATGGACCTGGGCTTGACCCAAGTCCAATGGGCCGGTACAAGCCCATTACAAGTCTATTAATTATAGACTTAGGGCTACATTAATGAGAACTACACAATTAAACCCTAGCCTCCACCACACATAGAGCCGCCGCCCCCTCTTCTCCTCCACCCCATGCAAGGCCGCGCCACCGCCGCGCCGCCGCCGTCCGTTTGTCGTGTGATCGGACTTGTTCCGATCAGATTTTCGAGGACATTCCGTCCGTGGCCAAAATCCTTCAGATCTACTAGTGCAGACTAATGGAGGAATCGTGTTTCCGGTCGTGGACCTGATTAGACGATCTACCACCGCCTACAATTCAAGAGCCAGAATTCCCTGTGAATCTGGTTGGAGCCAGGCGCCTAGACGCCAGAAAGGTAACGATTCAAACATCCTATGTATGTTTATCGTTATAGTTATTAATGTATTGAACGTATCTCGGGGCATTTTTAACTTCCGCTGCGCCCCCGAGAAACGGGATCTGGATCCGCCATTGTCGCCAACAATGGATTCCTTCTTGAAGATGATCAGGGTGATCAAGTTGTTGGATGTGATCCAAGGACTTTCAAGGAGGCAATTTCCGATGCTGATTCTAATTTGTGGCTTTATGCAATGCAGTCTGAGATTGACTCGATGCATGTGAACCAAGTTTGGACTCTTTTTAATCCTCACGAAGGAATTGTTCCTATCGGGTGTAACTGGATATACAAGAGAAAACTTGGGCCTGATAGTAAGGTATTGACCTACAAGGCACGGCTGGTCGCGAAAGGTTACACTCAACGGCAAGGTGTTGACTATGATGAAACCTTCTCACCAGTCGCAATGTTCAAGTCAATTAGAATCTTACTTGCCATAACTCGATGCATGCGAACCAAGTTTGGACTCTTTTTAATCCTCACGAAGGAATTGTTCCTATCGGGTGTAACTGGATATACAAGAGAAAACTTGGGCCTGATAGTAAGGTATTGACCTACAAGGCACGGCTGGTCGCGAAAGGTTACACTCAACGGCAAGGTGTTGACTATGATGAAACCTTCTCACCAGTCGCAATGTTCAAGTCAATTAGAATCTTACTTGCCATAGCCGCATGGTACGACTATGAGATATGGCAAATGGATGTGAAAACTGCGTTCCTTAATGGAAACATTAAGGAAGAGAGCTATATGACGCAGCCTGAGGGTTTCACATCTGTAGGAAGTGAGCATAAGGTATGCAAACTTTAGAGATCGATCTACGGTCTCAAACAAGCATCGAGGAGTTGGAACCTGATATTCGATCAAACAATTAAGGAATTTGGTTTCATCAAGAATCCCGAGGAGCCATGTGTATATAAGAAGGTAGTTAAAAGCGCTGTGACATTCCTTGTACTTTACGTTGATGACATTCTACTAATTGGGAATGATGTAGGAATGCTTCAGTCTACTAAAGTCTGGTTGTCTAGTAGATTCTCGATGAAGTACATGGGTGAAGCATCCTATATGCTTGGAATACAGATCTATCGGGATAGATCGAAAATGATGCTCGGACTCACCCAAGCTACCTACATCGATATCATACTTAAGCGGTTCTCTATGGAAGAGTCCAAGAGAGGACACCTACCTATGTGCCACGGGGTCACTCTATCTAAGTCTGTGTGTCCGAAGACTGATGAGGAGATAGAGAGTATGACACGTGTGCCATACCTCGGCAATAGGTAGCCTTATGTATGGCATGATCTCAACTAGACCGGATGTCGCATATGCTCTGAGTGTCACGAGCCGCTACGAAGGACTAATAATATGTTCATGGTCTATGGGGGTGGTGAACTGAAATTGGAAGGCTACACTGATTCTAGCTTCCAATGTGACGTGTATGATTCGAAGTCAACCTCTGGATTTGTATTCATGCTCAATGGTGGTGTTGTCTCTTGGAAGAGTTCCAAGCAAGACACCATCGCGGATTCAACCACTGAGGTAGAGTACATCGCAGCATCAGCTGCTGCTAAGGAGACGGTTTGGATAAGGAATTTCGTCCAAGAGTTGGGCATCATCCCTGATGGAGTTGGTCTAGTCCCGGTGTAATGCGACAACACGGGTGCCGTTGCGCAAGCAAAGGAGCCTAGGTCTCTGTCAGGCCTCGTGCTCACAACAGAGTAAAAACCCAAACACATGCGGAAGCTTAACAAAAAGTGGGTAAAATTTTTGCTTTTAGGCGTGACGGTTTAAAACATATAACTTAAAATAATGCGATACTCAAAATATACCCCAGTTATAAAACCAACACAACCAAGTATAGCAGCAATAGATGTATCAGACTCCAAATACTGAATACAACGACTAAAGCACAGGGCATACCCTGGCTAACAATACTGATACATAAATATATGCTATAAGCTACTGGGATACTCAACCACCTCCTGGGGCACCTCCAGCTGGGCCAGCACCACGACCAGCTGTGTAACCTGGACAACACAACAGGCAAGGAAAACAAACCAAGCCCCAGAGGGACATGGGGTCAACCCCAGTGCGGAGAGCAACTATAAATCAGCAATAAACAGCAAAATAAAATGCAAATGCTATGCATGAGATGCTGGACAACGACCAAGGACTCCAACTGAGAAGGAAGTCAAGGAACTCAATGCACAGCTCAACTGAATCTGCAACAAAGGTGGCCACTTGGTGTGTTCCAAGTGTGGTAGCTAGCCACTCGCCCGGACACAACACCCAAATACCGGATGCATCCAACAACTCGACCTGTTGTTGCCCAACCTATGAACTGTGGTAATTAGCCACTCGGCGCATAGGGGCTAACATAACCCAGCAGGGGAGATGAGAGTGCGGTATTGCCGCTCGCCCTCGCATCCTGGTAAGAAACATAGCAAAAACAACGAAACAATGGCAATAAAGCTAGAATGAGATGCGAATGCGTTTATGGACATGCTGTAATAACAAGAATATCAACATATGCGAAAGCAGTAGCAACATCAGCAAGTACATAACACATAACACATAACACACGACCATCTCATAGATCGGCAGCCTCAACAGACAAATAAGCACATAAGCCAGCAAAGCCATCTCACAATTCATCCAATCCGTCACCTTGATGTAATTTACAAGCTCAACCCGTACCTTAATTCAACTGAATCTGCAACAAAGGTGGCCACTTGGTATGTTCCAAGTGTGGTAGCTAGCCACTCGCCCGGACACAACACCCAAATACCGGATGCATCCAACAACTCGACCTGTTGTTGCCCAACCTATGAACTGTGGTAATTAGCCACTCGGCGCATAGGGGCTAACATAACCCAGCAGGGGAGATGAGAGTGCGGTATTGCCGCTCGCCCTCGCATCCTGGTAAGAAACATAGCAAAAACAACGAAACGATGGCAATAAAGCTAGAATGAGATGCGAATGCGTGTATGGACATGCTGTAATAACAAGAATATCAACATATGCGAAAGCAGTAGCAACATCAGCAAGTACATAACACATAACACATAACACACGACCATCTCATAGATCAGCAGCCTCAACAGACAAATAAGCACATAAGCCAGCAAAGCCATCTCACAATTCATCCAATCCGTCACCTTGATGTAATTTACAAGCTCAACCCGTACCTTAATTTCACAAGGAACGAAGCAATTCACGGCCTGTACAAATCTGCCAAAATACACGTTGCACAGATTTCAGGGAAACATAACAAATCTCACGGCCAACTCACAATTTCCCACGGCCCAAACATAAAAGCTCACGGCTAATAATTCAAATGCACAAACCAGCCTTCAACCCTACCCAAACAACTCACAGGAAGCTTAAAACAAGGCCTAGAACGAGATTCCAACAACTAAATTCGAAAGCTACCTGCGCACACAACACACGACCGAAAGACAGTAGCTTCAATATTTTGTTCCAGACAACAACAGCCTCCAAAATGGGTATGAGATGACAGAGCTCTTTGAGAGGAGTCCAACGCTACCTTGAACGTGAAAACCGGTGGCCGAAATCGACGGGAAATGGCCGGAGAAGTTCACGATGAACAATGACAAGGGTTTGAGAAATAGATCACGATGTTTGGGGAGATATTTCTCTAAGTATGGGATCTGGTGAGAAAAAACGAAGCCAACGCTTCTAATATATATACGCCAGAGATCTGCTCACAAAACACACCGACAAAACAGATCTCACCAACGCACGCTAAACCAACAAATCCCCAAAAAAACAACGTCGCATCAACAATACCGCGGAGAACTCTGCTTACGTATGCAAATCTGGTCACTACACTAATCGCGCGCAACTCAACGGGAGAGATCTACATAAAACGACGACGTAAGGAACTCCTTGCCAACAACCAGATCTCTCAACAGCAATGCTTATGTCAGCCACACAACGACAACACACGCTGCTGACGTCATGAAATCTGCCAACAGATTTCAACCACAAGATCTCTCAACAGCAACGCTTACGTCATCCACGCTACACAAACACGCGATGATGACGTCATCAAATCTGCTACCAGATTTCACCACAAGATCTCTAAACAGCAACGCTTACGTCAGCCACACAACGACAACACACGCTGCTGACGTCATGAAATCTGCCACCAGATTTCACCCACAATTCTAAAATATCGAAATTTCCAAAATTGTTCCAAATACGATTTGCGACCCGAAAATGCAACCCCAAACATTCAAAATGAAATCTGAATCACCAGAAATCACTAAAACACGATTATTTCAACAACTAATCCTTAATAAAATTTCCAGGTCTCACATTTCTCCCCCACTAAAAAGGATTTCATCCTCGAAATCAACAACAGTTCAAATACTAAAACACAGCAACAAGATACAAAACAGGAACTCGCCCAACACAGGCCAAGAGTTCAAGATAACTGAGCAAACAATTAACTATGACTAGGGAAGAAGTACAAACAAAAGCTACAACTACTATAAAATATAGCTCAACAGCTACTCAAACAGATGCGGCCACTCGCGCTGCATCTTTTCTTCCAGTTCCCAAGTAGCTTCTTCCCTTCCATGTTTGCTCCACTGCACCATCACCAACGGAATAGTCTTATTCCTCAACTGTTTCTCTTTTCTGCCAAGGATCTGCAAAGGATATTCTTGATAGCTCAACGACTGATCTAACTCTACCTCGTCAGTTCCAAGCACATGAGACGGATCTGGCTCATATTTCCTCAACATCGACACATGAAACACATCGTGAAGAGAGGATAACTCTGACGGCAACAACAACCGATACGCTAAAGGGCCAATCCTCTCGACAATCTCATACGGACCAACGTAACGAGGGGCTAACTTTCCCTTGCGTCCAAAGCGCATCACACTGCGAAAAGGAGAAACCTTGAGAAATACACGATCACCAACCTGAAACTCAAGAGGTCGACGCCTCTTATTTGCATAACTGGCTTGGCGATCCTGGGCAGCTTTCAGCCGCTTTCTGATTAGATCGACATGATCTTTCATTTGCTGTACAAAGTCCGGGGAAGATAGCTGCTTCTCCCCCACTTCTTCCCAACACACTGGCGATCTGCACTTGCGGCCATACAAAGTCTCGAAAGGCGCCATGCCAATCGTCACTTGGTAGCTGTTACTGTACGAAAACTCAATCAAAGACAACGCGTCTTGCCAGCTACCTCCGAAATCCAACACAACAGCGCGCAACATATCCTCCAACGTCTGGATAGTTCGCTCAGATTGGACATCTGTCTGGGGGTGATACGCGGTACTCATTGCCAATCTGGTTCCTAAAGCTGTTTGCAAACTCTTCCAAAAACGAGAAGTAAACCTCGGATCTCGGTCAGAAACGATTGAAACTGGCACACCATGCAGTCTAACAACGAAATCAACGTACAGCTTCGCCATCTTCTTCAACGAGAAGGTCATACCGTAGGGAATGAAGTGCGTAGACTTCGACAGACGATCAACGTACAGCTTCGCCATCTTCTTCAACGAGAAGGTCATACCGTAGGGAATGAAGTGCGTAGACTTCGACAGACGGTCTACAACCACCCAAATAGCATCGCATCCTCTGTTGGAACGAGGCAGATGCGTCACGAAATCCATCGCAATGTGCTCCAAATTCCATTGGGGCACCTCTAAACTCTGCAACAGACCACCAGGTCTCATCCTTTCGGCCTTTACCAACTAGCAATTCAAACAACGAGCAACGAAACCAGCAACGTCACTCTTCAGGCCAGCCCACCAAAAGTGCGGCTTCAAAGCATGGTAAATCTTCCGTGAACCAGGATGAGCACTATGTCTGTTGTAATGCGCCTCACGAAGGATCTCCTCCTTCAAATCAATCAAATTGGGCACAAGCAACCTGCCACGAAACCTCAAGAGACCATCGGACGAGACGGAATAATCCTCAAGTTCGCCAGCCCTGACTTTCATCTTCAACTCGTGGATAGACGGATCGGTCCTTTGAGCTGCTCTAATGCTGGAAACAATCTGTGGTTCCACTTGGAACGATGAAACCATCACATAGTCCTCAGCCGGATAAAATCTCCAACCCGTAGTGTTAAGATGCTCTTGATCCTTATAGATGTACAACGACGCAAGCATCTCACTAGCCTTCCTGCTCAAAGCATCGGCCACTACGTTCGACTTCCCAGGCTGGTATTTAATCTCATAGTCAAAGTCCTTTAGCAGCTCCATCAACCGACGCTGTCTCATGTTCAAGTCAGGCTGCGAAAACAAGTACTGCAAACTTTTGTGGTCGGAGTACACCACAAATTGCTCGCCATACAGGTAGTGACGCCAGATCTTTATCGCAAAGAACACCGATGCTAACTCCAAATCATGAACTGGGTAATGAGTCTCGTGCGATTTCAACTTCCGTGAGGCATACGCAATGACTCGACCATTCTGCATCAACACACAACCCAATACATTAAGCGAAGCATCAGAACAAACAACAAAACCACCTGAACCGGACTGCAGAGCCAAAACAGGCGTAGTAGACTTTTCCTTGAGCAGTTGAAACGCATTGTCACACTGCTTAGTCCAAACTAACCGCTTATCCTTCTGGGTCAATTGCGTCATCGGCTTTGCTATACTTGAGAATCTCTCAATGAAGCGACGATAATAGCCAGCCAGACCCAAGAAACTGCGAATCTCAGACACATTTCTCGGTCACTCCCAGTTCAAAACAGCATCCGCTTTACTGGGATCCACAGAAATTCCATCCGCTGAAATGACATGGCCCAGAAATACAACACGATCTAACCAAAACTAGCACTTGGAAAATTTCGCATACAACTGCTACTCTCTCAACATCTGAAGAACCATTTCCAAGTGCTCCTTGTGCTCCCTCGGAGTCTTCGAGTAAACCAAGATGTCGTCAATAAAAACAATCACAAACTGGTCTATGAACTCTCTAAAAACTCGGTTCATCAGATCCATAAAGACTGTAGGCATGTTTGTCAACCCAAACGGCATCACCAAAAACTCAAAATGTCCGTACCTCGTACGAAACGCAGTCTTCACGACATCTTGTTCCCTAACTCTGAGCTGATGGTACCCGGAACGAAGATCAATCTTTGGATACATCGCAGAACCTTGCAACTGATCAAACAGATCATCGATTCTCGGCAATGGGTACTTATTCTTGACAGGCTTTATTCAACTTGCGAAAATCAATGCACATCCGCATTGAGCCATCCTTCTTCTTCACAAACAAGATGGGTGCTCCCCACGGTGACATACTAGGTCGGATAAAACCTTTCTCCAGCAAATCATCTAACTGTACCTTGAGTTCTCTCAACTCCACAGGCGCCAGACGATATGGGGCACGAGAAATTGGAGCTGTGCCAGGCACCAGCTCTATGCTGAAGTCTATCTCCCGCCTCGGAGGAAAACCAGGAATCTCCTCCGGAAACACGTCGGGGAAGTGTCGCACCACAGGGACATCATTGAGCCGCACACCGGAAGAAGAAGACGCATCTAAAGCGTAGATCATAAAGCCAGCATTTCCCAAAGACAGCAAACTGAACATCTCCATCGCTGAGACCAACGGGATCTTCGATCTAGAATCCTGGCCATAGAAGTCCCACTTCTCGCCAGACAAAGGCCTAAAGCGCACAATCCCATGGAAGCAGTCCACGGAGGCCCTATAGTTGGACAGCACATCCATTCCAACTATGCAATCGAAATCCCAAAGCATCAAATGGATCAAGTTCGCTAACAAAACATGCTCACCAAACCGCAACATACCATTCAACAAAACCTCCTGGGAGAACAGGATCACACCACCAGGGGTAGAAACAGAAACAGCATCGCGCAAAGGGACGGTACACAGACCATGCTCAACAACAAACGAATCAGAAATAAACGAATGCGATGCACCGGTGTCAAACAACACACGAGCACGAAAGTCAAAGATAAGACATGTACCTCCAATCACCCGGCTCGGTGTCTCCTCCGCCTGCTCCCTCGTGATGGCGTTAACCTGAGCATGCTGGGGTCCTGGGAAGAAAGGCTGAGACGACTGCCCAAAGCGCGATGGGCCAGGCTGCTGAAACGGTCTAATTGGAGTCTCACCCACGTGGGGCTGCTGAAACTACTGGGAACGGCCCCTAGACTGACCTCCACGACCCTGAGGCTGCACCGTGGTCTGCTGTGATCCAGCTGACGGACACACTCTCGCAAAATACCCGTACTGACCACAAAGGTTGCAGGAGCCTTGCACACCTACACACTGCGTGGAAGAATGATTCCCACCACAAAATCCACAAAACTCAGTCCGAGATCCACTTCTACTCGAACTTCCTGAACCGGAAGACCCTGAACCAGACTTTTTCTTGAATTGCTGACCGCGGGGTCGAAACCTCTGGCGGCCGGACTGTTGAGCCATCTGCTACTGTTGCTGGGGATAATGAGAACCAGACTTTTCTTGAATTGCTGACCGCGGGGTCGAAACCTCTGGCGGCCGGACTGTTGAGCCATCTGCTACTGTTGCTGGGGATAATGAGCGGAGTGAGAACTCTTAGACGACTGAGCTCCCTGACCAACATGTCTACCACCCTGCACTGCCTGCGCTACCTGTGCTCTGCGCGTACGACGGCTCCTCATGCCCTCCTCAATGTGGATAGCAGTATCAACGGCCTCAGCATACGACTTGGGCTTGCTCGTCAAAACACTCTGGTAAAATTATTCATTCAAGCCCTCCACGAATCTGGTACTCTTGGCCCTCTCCCGGCCAGCAACATGCGGAACATAAGCCAACAACGCAGAAAACTTGCGAGCATACTCGCGCACAGTCATCGAGCCCTGCTCCAAAAACTCAAACTCTCGCTCACGGGCAGCCACATACGAATCAGGGATATACTCCTGCCTGAAGGTCTCACAGAAAGTGTCCCAAGTGATACCAACTCCTCTGTGCTAAGGTACTAGACGCACCTCGCCACCAACGCTCTGCGGCCTTCCTCAGCAACAAGGTCACTAACCTCAACCGGAGTTCATCGTCATACTGAGCCCGATCAAAAAGATGAATGACGTTATGGAGACACGAATCAGCATCCTCACTCGACTCGTCGCCATTAAAGACAGGAGGATTCATCCTCTGAAACCGAGCTATAACAACATCCATCCTCTCCACCGGAGCCGGCGGAGCCTCAGCGTCCCCTTCTTCACTACTCTCATGAGTACGACTAGGAGCACTATACTGATCCTCGTTCTGACCTCCTGACTCCTGGAACTGCCCCTACCTCTACTACGACGTCTAGGCAGCATCTACGATACACTCAACAAGATAAGGAAAAAACAGAACAGATACAGCATAGAAAGCATATAACACAATTATGCAGCACGTAGTCACATCAGTCAAGCACTGCAACACACAACACTGTGCCTAGACTCAAGTGTGATAAAAAAAATTGAGCTTATCCCAGCTTAAGCTCTGATACCAAAAATATCAGGCCTCGTGCTCACAACAGAGTAAAAACCCAAACACATGCGGAAGCTTAACAAAAAGTGGGTAAAATATTTGCTTTTAGGCCTGACGGTTTAAAACATATAACTTAAAATAATGCGATACTCAAAATATACCCCAGTTATAAAACCAACACAACCAAGTATAGCAGCAATAGATGTATCAGACTCCAAATACTGAATACAACGACAAAGCACAGGGCATCCCCTGGCTAACAATATTGATACATAAATATATGCTATAAGCTACTGGGATACTCAACCACCTCCTTGGGCACCTCCAGCTGGGCCAGCACCACGACCAGCTGTGTAACCTGGACAACACAACAGGCAAGGAAAACAAACCAAACCCCAGAGGGACATGGGGTCAACCCCAGTACGGAGAGCAACTATAAATCAACAATAAACAGCAAGAATAAAATGCAGATGCTATGCATGAGATGCTGGACAACGACCAAGGACTCCAACTGAGAAGGAAGTCAAGGAACTCAATGCACAGCTCAACTGAATCTGCAACAAAGGTGGCCACTGGGTGTGTTCCAAGTGTGGTAGCTAGCCACTCGCCGGGACACAACACACAAATACCGGATGCATCCAACAACTCGACCTGTTGTTGCCCAACCTATGAACTGTGGTAATTAGCCACTCGGCGCATAGGGGCTAACATAACCCAGCAGGGGAGATGAGAGTGCGGTATTGCCGCTCGCCCTCGCATCCTGGTAAGAAACATACCGAGAACAACGAAACGATGGCAATAAAGCTAGAATCAGATGCAAATGTGTGTATGGACATGCTGGAATAACAAGAATATCAACATATGTGAAAGCAGCAGCAACATCAGCAAGTACATAATACATAACACACGGCCATCTCATAGATCGGCAGCCTCAACAGACAAATAAGCACATAATCCAGCAAAGCCATCTCACAATTCATCCAAGCCGTCACCTTGCTGTAATTTACAACCTCAACCCGTACCTAAATTTCACAAGGAACGAAGCAATTCACGGCCTGTACAAATCTTCCAAAATACATGGTGCACAGATTTCAGGGAAACATAACAAATCTCACGGCCAACTCACAATTTCCCACGGCCCAAACATAAAAGCTCACGTCTAATAATTCAAATGCACAAACCAGCCTTCAACCCTACCCAAAAAACTCACAGGAAGCTTAAAACAAGGCCTAGAACAAGATTCCAACAACTAAATTAGAAATCTACCTACGCACACAACACACGGCCGAAAGACAGTAGCTTCAAGCTTTTGTTCCAGCCAACAATAGCCTCCGACATGGGTATGAGATGACAGAGCTCTTTGAGAGGAGTCCAACGCTACCTTGAACGTGAAAAACCGACAAAACAGATCTCACCAACGCACGCTAAACCAACAAAATCCCCAGAAAAACGACGTCGCATCAACAATACCGCGGAGAAGTCTGCTTACGTAAGAAAATCTGGTCACTACACTAATCGCGCGCAACACAACGGGAGAGATCTGCATAAAACGACGACGTAAGGAACTCCTTGCCAAAAACCAGATCTCTCAACAGCAACGCTTACGTCAGCCACACAACGACAACACACGATGCTGACGTCATGAAATCTGCCAACAGATTTCACCCACAAGATCTCTCAATAGCAACGCTTACGTCATCCACGCTACACAAACACGCGATGCTGACGTCATCAAATCTGCTACCAGATTTCACCACAAGATCTCTCAACAGCAACGCTTATGTTAGCCACACAACGACAACACACGCTGCTGACGTCATGAAATCTGCCACCAGATTTCACCCACAATTCGAAAATATCGAAATTTCCAGAATTGTTCCAAATACGATTTGCGACCCGAAAATGCAACCCGAAACATTCAAAATGAAATCTGAATCACCAGAAATCACTAAAACCCGATTAATTCAACAACTAATCCTTAATACAATTTTCAGGTCTCACAGTCTCACCAAAGATCCAAACATATGAGAAAAAACCACATAATCCGGAATATTGTGGCTAGAGGTGACATAGCAGTTGAGAGAGTCGCCTCTGCGGACAACATTGCTGATCCACTTACGAAGCCCTTGCTAGGACCGTTGTTTGAAAAACATCACGAAACAATGGGACTGCGTCTGATGAGTAGTTGGCTTTAGGGCAAGTGGGAGATTGTTAGAGTAGATGCCCAACTAGCCAACTTGTGGCGTGTGGGTTTTATTGACTCTTGTACATGACAATCTTTATTTATGAAATACGCATTTATTTATGGCATTCATTATTTTCATTATGTTATATAATGTTAACAATTGTGTTGGATAAATACCTAGAATGCACCATAGTGTATTTTAGATGTGATATTGGATATGATGGCTATCATGAAACACATCTAATAGTCACCGTGTATTCTGAACTCGTTCCTAGTCGATTGGACCATCAAAATGAGGATAAGGCCGCCCGACCTTGAGACTAGCATCTGCGATGTGAAGTACCATGTTTCATTGGTAGGGAACATTGTGATGTTCTGAGCATGCAGATGGATAGTGACCTGGTGATCTATCGAACTACCCTCGTTCGGACTTTTCAAGTGGTTACCATTTGTCGAGTGGATAAGTCCGAGGTCTTCGTTGTACTGATTAGTCCTCACTACTCGAAACGTCATTGAGACTCTACATGATAAGTGCCTCACTTTGACCCTTTTTCCGACTCATTTGGGGTCATTAGGCGGCGGGATTGGGTGAGGTCCCGATGCATGTAGGAGTAGATGCCTCGTTGTCGAGGATTCATCGCTCGCTCTCGTGCGTGGATATCCTATGTTATCTGAGGAGACAATAGTGTGATAAATCTCTGGCCAGAGTACTGGATGTGTTTTAGGTAAATGGGTTTGCCTAGTTACACTAGCGATGTAACTATTTGATCTCCAAGATATATGCATAGCTATCGGATATCTAGCGACTCTCGATTTATCAATGGTCGTTGATCTGATCGGGATATATGTGTTGAAAGGAGCGTACTGTACGCTAACCACGACCAACTGGTTCTTGCTGGCACTAGCAGTGATACCTAGGGGATCATGGGGCGATGTTGCTAGGCGCTTTACCATGATCCGTTGGGCAAGTCCGAAATTGTGATTTCGGAGTCACAATGGTTTTGGGCCCACGGCTAGCTGTATCCCTGAACCATTGAGGATCACACAAGTACTGGATTCATGATTCCCGCACGGAAACTGAGCTCA
>KV008967.1:83727-96669 GCA_001598015.1 Dorcoceras hygrometricum
GGGACATGTAATTTCAGCCGAGGGGATTTCGGTGGATCCCAATAAGGTTGATGCCGTTCTGAACTGGGGGAGTCCCAGAAATGTTTCCGAGATTCGTAGTTTCTTGGGTCTGGCTGGCTATTATCGTCGCTTCATTGAGGGATTCTCTAGTATAGCAAAGCCGATGACTCAATTGATGCAGAAGGACAAGCGTTTTGTTTGGACTGAGCAGTGTGAGAATGCTTTTCAACTGCTTAAAGAGAAACTGACTACTGCGCTTGTGTTGGCTCTGCCGTCCGGAACAGGTGGATTCGTTGTTTGCTCTGACGCTTCTCTAAATGGATTGGGCTGTGTTTTGATGCAGAATGGTCGAGTCATTGCGTATGCATAGCGGCAGTTGAAACCGCACGAGACTCGTTACCCAGTCCATGATTTGGAGTTAGCAGCGGTGGTCTTTGCGTTGAAGATCTGGCGTCACTACCTGTATGGCGAGCAGTTTGTGGTGTACTCCGACCACAAAAGTTTGCAGTATCTGTTTTCGCAGCCTGACTTGAACATGAGACAACGTCGGTGGATGGAGCTGCTAAAAGACTTTGATTGTGAGATCAAGTACCAGCCTGGGAAGTCGAACGTAGTGGCCGATGCTTTGAGCAGGAAGGCTAGTGATATGCTTGTGTCGTTGTACATCTCTAAGGATCAAGAGCATCTTAACACTACGGGTTGGAGATTCTACCCGGCTGAGTATTGCGTTGTGGTTTCCTCTTTCCAAGTGGAGCCGCAGATTGTTTCTACCATTCGAACAGCTCAGAGGACTGATCCGTCTATCCACGAGTTGAAGTTAAAGATCAGGGCTGGCAAACTTAAAGATTATTTTGTTTCTTCCGATGGTTGTTTTCGTTTCCGGGGCAGGTTGGTTGTGCCCAATTTGATTGATTTGAAGGAGGAGATCCTTCGGGAAGCGCATTGCAGCAGACATAGTGTTCATCCTGGTACACGGAAGATGTACCATGCTTTGAAGCCGCACTTTTGGTTGGCTGGCCTAAAGAGCGACGTTGTTGGTTTTGTTGCTCGTTGTTTGAATTGTCAGATGGTTAAGGCCGAAAGGATGAGACCCGATGGTCTGTTGCAGAGTTTGGAAGTGCCCCAATGGAATTGGGAGCACATAGCTATGGATTTCGTGACGCATATGCCTCGTTCTAGCAGAGGATGCGATGCTATTTGGGTGGTTATAGACCGACTGTCGAAATCTGCACATTTTATTCCCTATGGGATGACCTTCTCGTTGAATAAGATGGCGAAGCTGTACGTTGATTTTGTTGTTAGACTGCATGGTGTGCCTGTTTTGATCGTTTCCGACCGAGATCTGAGGTTTACTTCCAGGTTTTGGAAGAGTTCGCAAACAGCTTTGGGTACCAGATTGGCGATGAGCACCGCGTATCACCCCCAGACAGATGGCCAATCTGAGCGCACTATCCAGACGTTGGAGGATATGTTGCTAGCTGTTGTGTTGGATTTCGGAGGTAGCTGGCAAGACGCGTTGTCTTTAGTGGAGTTTTCCTATAATAACAGCTACCAAGTGACGATTGGTATGGCGCCATTTGAGGCTTTGTATGGCAGAAAGTTCAGATCACCGGTGTGTTGGGAAGAAGTGGGGGAGAAGCAGCTATCTGCCCCTGACTTTGTGCAGCAAATGAAAGATCATGTGGATCTTATTAGACAGCGGATGAAGGCTGCCCAGGATCGCCAAGCACCGTATGAGATTGTTGAGAGGATTGGCCCTTTAGCGTATCGCCTGTTGTTGCCGCCAGAGTTGTCTTCTCTTCATGACGTCTTTCATGTTTCCATGTTGAGAAAGTATGAGCCAGATCCATCTCATGTGCTTAGAACTGACGAGGTTGAGCTAGATCAGTCGTTGAGATATCAGGAATACCCCTTGCAGATCCTTGGTCGAAAAAGAGAAACATCTGAGAAATAAGACCATTCCGTTGGTAATGGTGCAGTGGAGCAAACATGGTAGGGAAGAAGCTACTTGGGAGCTAGAAGAGAAGATGCAGCGCGAGTGGCCGCATCTGTTTGAGTTGCTGTTGAGCTAAATTTCCTGTAGTTTGTAGCTTTTGGTTGTGTTTCTTCCCTAGTTGTTGTTAATTGTTTGCTCAGTTATCTTGAACTCTTGGCTTGTGTTAGGCAGAGTTCTGTTGTGTATCTTGCTGTTTAGTTGTTTTTCCAAATTGTTGTTTGATTTCGGGGACGAAATCCTTTTAACTGGGGGAGAAATGTGAGACCTGAAATGTAATTAAAATTAATTTGTTGGGATTAATCGGATTTTAAAGAATTCTGGGTGTTCGGAGTTCTACTTGTATGTTTAGTTGGTATTTCTGGGCAGATTTCACATTCTAAGCAATTCTGGAAGTTTCGTATTTTTTAGTAGAGATATGGTTGTGATATCTGGTTGTGAGATCTGGTTTTGTGGTGAGATCTGGTCGATTTGGTGAAATCCAGTCGTAGCGTGTTTTGTTAGCGCGAGATTCCTAAACGCCATCGTTTTAGTGAAATCTGGATGCATAGTGTTAGGTGAAAGCCGGTAGCGTGTTTGTATCCACCTGCTACTTTATCTCGTTTGTTGAGGGCAAAACGGTAGCGTTTTGATTAGTTGGTGCGACGCCGTTTTGAATGTTGCGACTGGTACCAGCTGCGTGGTTTTGTTCGCATGTGTATCGACTGGTTGTCCAGCTGGGAGCAGATGTCAACGATGGTCAACTCTACTGTAGCTTGCGTCTGGTTTCTTGTATCTTGCGTCTGGTTTCCTGTAGCTTGCGTCTGGTTGTTTTGTGCGAGAGTTATCGACCAGATTTGATGACGTAAGCTATGCGACGCCATTTTATTGAGTTGGAACGCAGCGTTTGATGCAACGTCTGGTACCAGCTTTTGGGCGTTAGACAATCCAGCTTTTGATTTGTGGAGCATCCAGTAGTTGGGAAATCCAGCTTCTAGATTTGAGAACCAGCTGTTCGTTGTAGTGTGCCTGCTGGTTACGTCGATGGACTTTTAAATCAGATTCCATCCGTTGTGGGATTTATATTTAAGGAAGACTTGGTCTTTGATTTGAGATACCAGATCCCATACTTAGCGAAATATTATCTTGGTTGTCGACCTATGTTCTTCGAACCCTAGTACTGTTCACCGTGAGCGTTTCCGGTGAATTCCCATCGTTTCCGACCTTTGTTTGGTACGTGCGAGGTAGAGTTGGACTCCTCTGGAGAAGCTCTTCCTTTCTATACCATTCTTGGAGGCTGTTGTTGTCTAGATAGAGATCGCGAAGTCGCTGTCTTCGGCTGTGTGTTGCATCGTTGAGGTAGAACTTCGAATTGTTGTTGAGATCTTAGTCTTAGCCTTTGTTTAAGCTTCATGTTAGTGGTATTGTTGGAAACAGTAGCTGGTTGAGTGTGTGTAACTCCCAGCGTGATTTCTGTGTATTAGCGTCCCCTAAGAATTACGCTTCGTTGTTTAGCAGGTTTTTAACCGGATTTCTCGGTATTTCTTTGTGGTAATTGTTGAGCAGAATTGAGGTGCGAATTTGAGCTTATAAACCAACGTGTTTCTGGCTTGGATGAATTGTAGTTGCTGGTGTATGCAATGGCCGTGCCTGATTTTTGTCCTGGTTGAGGACTGTGTATGCTATTGTGTTTTATTGCTGTGTTGCATATGTTTATATACTTGTATTCCAGCATGTTGCATACACGCATGACATTCCATTTCAGCTGTCGCAGCCTTTGCCTTGTATCGTTGTTATTGTTTTGTTCTTACCAGGATGCGAGGACGAGCGGTGATTCCGCACTCTCATTTCCCCTATGCGTCGAGTGGCTAGCTACCACAGTTCATAGGAGGGGTTGTTGATGCATCTGGTAAGGGTGGGCGAGTAGGGGTGAGTGGGTAGCACCCACATGTCCTACACTCACCGTGGCCACATATTCTGTTGCAGATTTCCATTGAGCTATGCATTGGGTTTCTTTGGCTCCCTTTCCTTGGTGGTAGCCTTCGGCTGTTGTCCCGTATTCTCATGCATAGCATCTGCATTTTATTCATGCTGTTACTGCTGTTTATAGTTGCTCTCCGTACTGGGGTTTGACCCCATGTCCCTCTGGGACTTGGTTTGTTTTCCTTGCCTGTTGTGTTGTCCAGGTTACTCAGCTGGTCGTGGAGCTAGCCCAGCTAGAGGTGCCCCAGGAGGTGGTTAGAGTATCCAAGTAGCGTATAGCATATTTATATGTATCGGTCCAGTTAGCCGGGGAGATGCCCTGTGCTTCGTTGGTATATTTGATTGTTGGAGTCTGATACATGTTTTATGTTATAATGTTATTGTGGTTGTGATTTTCGTAAACTGGGATTCTATTTTGAGTATCGTGTTATTTTAAATTATATTGTTTTAAACCGTCAGGCCAAACGCGAAAATTTTACCCGCTTTTTGATAGCTTCCGCATGTGTTTTGGTGTTTTTACTTTGTATAGAGCACGAGGCCTGACAACTTCGTTACACAGCTACCACATTCATCCAGAGGATGTGATGCCATTTGGGTGATTGTTGACATATTAACGAAATCAGCATGCATTATTCCATATAGAATGACATATAGACATGATCAGATGGCTGACTTTTACATCAGAGAAGTGGTAAGATGACATGGTGTGCCTAAATCTATCATTTCAGATCGAGACCCTAGATTTACATCACACTTTTGGCATAGCTTGCAACATGCTCTAGGTACGAAATTACACTTGAGTACTGCATATCATCCTCAAACATATGGACAGTCCATTCGGACTATCCAGACGCTCGAGGATTTGCTTCGAGCTGTAGTGCTAGATTTTGGCACTAACTGGCAAGATTCACTACCGCTTGCGGAATTTTCTTATAATAACAACTATCAAACAAGCATTGAGATGGCTCCATTCGAAGCACTGTACGGTAAGAAGTGTAGATCTCCATTGTATTGGGATGATATCTCGGATGTACCAGACATTAGACCTGATATGATCCGTGTAATGACAGAAAAAGTGAAATTGATTCAGAAACGAATGAAAACAGCTCAAGACAGGCAAGACAAATATTCGAATTTCAGATGTCGACCTCTATATTTGAACAGGGAGACAGAGTATTCTTGAAGATTTCTCCATTCAGAGGTACAGTTCGATTTGGCAAGAGAGGAAACTTATCTCCACGTTTTATCGTTCCATATGAGATTATTGAGAAGATAGGCGATCTTGCTTATCGACTCGCTCTTCCTCCATCTTTGTCTGTAATTCAGAATTTTTTCCATGTTTTTATGCTCCGGAAGTATCAGCCTGATCCTTCACATATTATTCAACTTGATGAAGATGAACTTGACGATACGCTTAGCTACTTTGAACAACCTATACATATTCTTGATCGTAAAGAAAATCAACTCAGAAACAAGACTATTCAGTTGGTCAAAGTTCAGTGGAGTCGACATTGTTGGCGCAGTGGCGGATCCGGATCCCGCTCCCGGGGTGCAGCGGAAGATTTAAAAAATTTGGACCCGGGAACGGTCAATACACAATAATAACAGCAACTAAACATGCATAGGATGTTTAGATTGGTACCTTGCTGGCGTCTAGGCGCCTGGCTCCGACCAATTTCACGAGGAAATCGGCACTTCAACGGTAGGCGGTTTTCGTCCTCTAATCCGGTCCACGACTTGATTCTCGATTCCTTCGTCGGTCTGCACTAGAAAACACGACGAAGATTTGAGCATTATGATGTGAAAACAATTTTTCGGACCACCTAATCCAAAATAGAGGTTTGGCCCCTGCAAGTTTCAAGGATAGTCAAACTAGCCCAAACTTTAGGGAAATTGCATTTTTGACCCTGTTTAATTTTAGGAAGTCGCACTTCCATCCTTCCTCCTCCTATACTCAACAAATTCAGCTTAATTTCCGTGCGGGAATCGAGAAACCAGTACTTGTGTGACCCTCAATGGTTCAGGGATACAGCTAGCCGTGGGCTCACAACAATTGTGACTCCGAAATCACAATTTCGGACTAACCCATCGGAACATGGTTAAACGTCTAGCAACATCGCCCCATGATCCCCTAGGTATCACTGATAGTGCCTGCAATAACCAGTCGGTCATGGTTAGCGTACAGTACGGTCCTTTCAACACAAATATCCCGATCAGATAAACGACCATTGGTAAATCAAGGGTCGCTAGAGATCTAATAACCATGCATACATCTTGGAGATCAAATAGTGAGATCCCGTGTGTTACTAGGCAAACCCATTTACCTAAAACACATCAAGTACTCTGGCCAGAGATTTGTAACACTATTATCTTCTCAGATAGCATAGGATATCCACGCACAAGGGCGAGCGGTGAATCCTCGACAACGAAGCATCGACTCCTACATGCATCGGGACCTCACCCAATCCCGCCACCTGATGACCCCAACTGAGGGGGTATACACCTATCATGTAGAGTCTCAATGACGTTTCGAGTAATAAGGGCTAATCTGTACAACCAAGACCTCGGACTTAATCCACTTGACATATAGTAACCACTTGGAAAGTCCGAACGAGGGTAGTTCGATAGATCACCAGGTCACTATCCATCTGCATGCTCAGAACATCACAATGTTTCCTACCAATGAAACATGTTACTTCACATCGCATATGCTAGTCTCAAACTCGGGCGGCCTTATCCTCATTTTGACGGCTCAATCGACTAGAAACGAGTTTAGAACACACAGTGACTATAAGATGTGTTTCATGATAGCCATCATATCCACTATCACATCTAACATACACTATGGTGTATTCTAGGTCTTTATCGAACACAATTGTTAACATTATAAAATAATGAAGATAAAAAATGCCATAAAAGAATACGAATTTCATAAATAAAAATCGTTTTACAAAGAGTCAATAAGAACTCACACGCCACAAGTTAGCTAGTTGGGCACCTACTCTAACAATCTCCCACTTGCCATAAAGCCAACTACTCATCAGACGCAGTCCCATTGTTTCGCGATGTTTTTCAAACAACGATCCTGGCAAGGGCTTCGTAAGTGGATCAACAATGTTGTCTGCAGAGGCGACTCTCTCGACTGCTATGTCACCTCTAGCCACAATATCCCGGATTATGTGGTATTTCCTCAGTATATGTTTGGATCTTTGGTGAGACCTAGGCTCCTTTGCTTGCGCAACGGCACCCGTGTTGTCACAGTACATCGGGACTGGACCAACTCCTTCAGGGATTACACCCAAATCTTGGACGAAATTCCTCACCCAAACCGCCTCTTTAGCAGCAGCTGATGCTGTGATGTACTCAGCCTCAGTGGTTGAATCCACGATGGTGTCTTGCTTGGAACTCTTCGAAGAGACAGCACCACCATTGAGCATGAATACAAAACCAAAGGTTGACTTCGAATCATCCACATCACATTGGAAGCTAGAATCAGTGTAGCCTTCCAATTTCAGTTCACCACCCCCATAGACCATGAACATATTCTTAGTCCTTCGTAAGTACTTAAGAATATCTTTCACGGCCTTACAATACATTTGGCCGGGGTTGGCTTGGTAACGGCTCGTGACACTCATAGCATATGCGACATCCGGTTTAGTTGAGAGCATGCCATACATAATACTACCTATTTCCGAGGCATATGGCACACGTGTCATAATCTCTATCTCCTCCTTAGTCTTTGTACACATAGACTTAGATAGAGTGACCCCGTGGCACATATGTAGGGGTCCTCTCTTGAGTCTTCCATAGAGAACCGCGTAAGTATGGTATCGATGTAGGTAGCTTGGGTGAGTCCGAGCATCCTTTTCGATCTATCTCTATAGATCTGTATTCCTAGAATGTAGGATGCTTCACCCATGTCCTTCATCGAGAATTTACTAGACAACCATACTTCTGTTGATTGCAACATTCCTACATCATTCCCAATGCGTAGAATGTCATCAACATAAAGTACAAGGAATGTCACAGCATTTTTAACTACCTTCTTATACACACATGGCTCCTCGGGATTCTTGATGAAACCAAATTCTTTAATCATTTCATCAAATCTCAGATTCCAACTTCTCGATGCTTGTTTGAGACCGTAAATCGATCTCTGAAGTTTGCATACTTTATGCTCACTTATTACAGATGTGAAACCCTCAGGCTGCATCATATAGATCTCTTCCTTAATGTTTCCATTAAGGAACGCAGTTTTCAAATCCATTTGCCATATCTCATAGTCGTACCATGCGGCTATGGCTAGTAGGATTCTAATTGACTTGAACATTGCGACTGGTGAGAAGGTTTCCTCATAGTCAACACCTTGTCTTTGAGTGTAACCTTTCGCGACCAGTCGTGCCTTGTAGGTCAGTACCTTACCATCAGGCCCAAGTTTTCTCTTCTATATCCATTTACACCAAATAGGAACTATTCCTTCGGGAGGATTAACAAGAGTCCAAACTTTGTTTGAAAGCATTGAGTCAATCTCAGATTGCATTGCTTCAAGACATAAATTAGAATCAGCATCGGAAATTACCTCCTTGAAAGTTCTTGGATCACATCCAATAGTTTGATCACTTTGATCATCTTCAAGGAGGAAACCATATCTAACAGGAGCCCTAGGAACCCTTTCAGATCTCCTAGGTGTGTCCATATCAAGGATTGGCCTTTGCTACTATCTTGATTTTCTATCAAGTGAAATTCCCTTTTCAGAAAGGTGCATTTCTAGAACAACACTTTTGTTTCATTGGGATAGTAGAAGTAGTATCCAATGAATTCTTTGGATACCCAACAAAGTAACATAAGATGGATATATTATCCAGCTTATCTCCCACTGTCTGCTTCACGTAAGCAGGACATCACCAAATCCTCAAGTATGAGTATTTGGGTGGCTTCCCCATCCATATCTCATATGGAGTTTTATCCACCGCCTTGGTGTGGACATTGTTCAACAACATTACCATCGTTTCGAGTGCATAGCCCCAAAACGAGGTAGGAAGTTTAGTGAAACTCATCATAGATCGAACCATGTCCATCAAGGTTCGGTTACGATGCTCCGCTACATCATTGAGCTGTGGTGTGGCCGGAGGGGTCCACTGTGAGAGAATCCCATTCTCTTTAAGATAGTCTTGAAACACAGGACTCAAGTATTCTCCACCTCGATCGGATCGAAGTGTTTTAATACTTTTTCCCAATTGATTTCCACTTCAGCCTTGATTACTTTGAACCTTTCAAAGGATTCATACTTGTGCTTCATTAAGTACAAGTACCCATACCTAGAGTGATCATCGGTAAAGGTAATGAAGTAGGTGTGCCCGGACTTAGTACCTGTTGGCATACGGTGGCGGATCCGGATCCCACTTCCCGGCGGAAAAACAAAAATTTGCTCGGAAAGTGTTCAATACATTAATATAAATCTACAAACATACATAGGGTGTTCATAGATTGCTACCTTGCTGGCGTCTAGGCGCCTGGCTCCAACCATATTTACAAGAAAAAATGGCTCTTCACGGTAGGCGGCGGTAGATCGTCAATCAGGTCCACGACCGGAATCAAGACACCTTCATCAGCCTGCACTAGAAGGACTGATGAATTCAGCACGGACGGAAACTCCCCGTCAAGATGATCGGAACAAGTCTGATCACGGCAAGAGGCGACGGATGGCGGCGGCGCAAGGGAGGAGGCCGACGGCGTGAGATTATGAGAGGAGGGGGGCGGCCAACTTGGGAGCTAGGGTTAGGTTATGAGTTGTGTTGTGTTAATGAAGCCCTTAGTCTATTATAAGTAGACTAGTAATGTACTTAGACCGGCGCAACGGGCCCGGGTCCAAATGACGATATCCATCACTACGACTTCATTACAACTCAGATCGTCGATCAGATCGGACCGATCGACTCAGCTTCCAAAACTAAGTATGAGATGTGAAAAACCATTTTTCAGAACACCCATTCCAAAATTGCAGTTTAGCCTCCAACTTTTGGAAATTGCAATTTGACCCCTGTTGACTTTTAGGAAGTCACACTCCCTAAAATCCTCTTCATATGCTCAACACATTGAGCTCAGTTTCCGTGCGGGAATCATGAATCCAGTACTTGTATGACCCTCAATGGTTCAGGGATACAGCTAGCCGTGGGCCCACAACCATTATGGCTCCGAAATCACAATTTCGGACTTGCCCAACGGATCATGGTAAAGCGCCTAGCAACATCGCCCCATGATCCCCTAGGTATCACTGATAGTGCCTGCAAGAACCAGTTGGTCGTGGTTAACGTACAGTACGGTCCTTTCAACACATATATACCGATCAGATCAACGACCATTGGTAAAACGGGAGTCGCTAGAGATCCGATAGCTATGCATACATCTTGGAGATCAAATAGTGACATCGCGAGTGTTACTAGACAAACTCATTTACCTAAAACAAATCCAGTACTCTGGCCAGAGATTTATACACTATTATCCCCTCAGACAACATAGGATATCCACGCATGTAAGTGAGCGGTGAATCCTCGACAACGAAGCATCGACTCCTACATGCATCAGGATCTCACCGAATCCCGCCGCCGTATGACCCCAAGTGAGTCGGCAATTGGGTCAAAGTGAGACGCCTATCATGTAGAGTCTCAATGACGTTTCGAGTAGTGAGGACTAATCAGTACAACCAAGACCTCGGACTTTTCCACTCGACAAATGATAACCACTTGGAAAGTTCGAACGAGGGTAGTTCGATAGATCACCAGGTCACTATCCATCTGCATGCTCAGAACATCACAATGTTCCCTACCAATGAAACATGGTACTTCACATCGTAGATAGTACTAATCAGTACAACCAAGACCTCGGACTTTTCCACTCGACAAATGATAACCACTTGGAAAGTTCGAACGAGGGTAGTTCGATAGATCACCAGGTCACTATCCATCTGCATGCTCAGAACATCACAATGTTCCCTACCAATGAAACATGGTACTTCACATCGCAGATGTTAGTCTCGAACTCGGGCGGCCTTATCCTCATTTTGACGGCCCAATCGACTAGGAACGTGTTCAGAATACACAGTGACTATTAGATGTGTTTCATGATAACCGTCATACCCACTATCACATCTAACATACACTATGGTGCATTCTATGTCTTTATCCAACACAATTGTTAACATTATATAACATAATGAAAATAAACAATGCCATAAAGAAATACGAATATCATATATAAAGATCATTTTATACAAGAGTCTATAAAACCCACACGCCACAAGTTGCCTAGTTGGGCATCTACTCTAACAATCTCCCACTTGCCCTATAGCCAACTACTCATCAAGCGCAGTCCCATTGTTTCGCGATGTTTTTCAAACAACGGTCCTGGAAAGGGCTTCGTAAGTGGATCAGCAACGTTGTCCGCAGAGGAAACTCTCTCAACTTCTATGTCACCTCTAGCCACAATATCCCGGATTATGTGATATTTTCCCAGTATATGTTTGGATCTTTGGTGAGACCTAGGCTCCTTTGCTTGCGCAACAGCACCCGTGTTGTCGCAGTACATCGGGACTGGACCAACTCCATCAGGAATGACGCCCAACTCTTGGACGAAATTCCTTATCCAAACCGCCTCCTTAGCAGCAGCTGATGCTGCAATGTACTCAGCCTCAGTGGTTCAATCCGCAATGGTGTCTTGCTTGGAACTCTTCCAAGAGACAGCACCACCATTGAGCATGAATACAAATCCAGAGGTAGACTTCAATCATCCACGTCACACTGGAAACTAGAATCAGTGTAGCCTTCCAGTTTCAGTTCACCACCCCCATAGACCATGAACATATTCTTAGTCCTTCGCAAGTACTTAAGAATATCCTTCACAGCCTTCCAATGCAATTGGCCGGGGTTGGCCTGGTAGCGGCTCGTGACACTCAGAGTATATGCGACATCCGGTCTAGTTGAGATCATACCATACATAATACTAACTATTGCCGAGGCATATGGCACACGTGTCATACTCTCTATCTCCTCATCAGTCTTTGGACACATAGACTTAGATAGAGTGACCCCGTGGCTCATAGGTAGGTGTCCTCTCTTGGACTCTTCCATAGAGAACCTCTTAAGTATGGTATCGATGTAGGTGGATTGGGTGAGTCCGAGCATCCGTTTCGATCTATCCCGATAGATCTGTATTCCAAGAATATAGGATGCTTCACCCATGTCCTTTCATCGAAAATCTACTAGACAACCAGACTTTAGTTGACTGCAGCATTCCTACATCATTCCCAATGAGTAGAATGTCATCAACGTAAAGTACGAGGAATGTCATAGCGCTTTTAACCACCTTCTTATATACACATGGCTCCTCGGGATTCTCGATGAAACCAAATTCCTTAATTATTTCATCGAATCTAAGGTTCCCACTCCTCGATGCTTGTTTGAGACCGTAGATCGATCTCTGAAGTTTTCATACCTTATGCTCACTTCCTACAGATGTGAAACCCTCAGGCTGCGTCATAAAGATTTCTTCCTTAATGTTTCCATTAAGGAACGCAGTTTTCACATCCATTTGCCATATCTCATAGTCGTACCATGCGGCTGTGGCAAGTAAGATTCTAATTGACTTGAACATTGCGACTGGTGAAAAGGTTTCATCATAGTCAACACCTTGCCTTTGAGTGTAGCCTATCGCGACCAGTCGTTCCTTGTAGGTCATTACCTTACCATCAGGCCCAAGTTTCCTCTTGTATACCCATTTACACCCAATAGGAACAATTCATTCGGAGGGTTAACAAAGAGTCCAAACATGGTTTGCATGCATTGAGTCAAACTCGGACTGCATTGCTTCAAGCCACAAATTGGAATCAGCATCTGAAATTGCCTCCTTGAAAGTTCTAGGATCAGAACCAACAACTTGATCACCTTGATCATCTTCAACGAGGAAACCATATCTTTCAGGAGCCCTAGGAA
>KV008967.1:121235-147340 GCA_001598015.1 Dorcoceras hygrometricum
TGACGATGTTGTCCATGTACAACGAAGCTAGCTTGTCCAAGCCGTAGTTCATTCGGACAGGTAGAAAGTGCGCGGATTTTGTTAACCTATCCACGATTACCCATATTCCATCGTGGCCTAGTCTTGTCTTCGGTAGACCCACTACAAAGTCCATGGATATGTTTTCCCACTTCCATTCTGGAATTTCTAGTGGTTGTAACAATTCTCCAGGTCTTTGATGTTCGGCCTTGACTTGTTGGCATACATGGCATCTTGCAACAAAATCAGCAACATTTCTTTTCATCCCATTCCACCAAAAGTGTTCTTTCAAATCTCTGTACATCTTTTTACTTCCCGGGTGGATTGAGAATTTGGACTTATGTGCTTCAGACATCACTTCCTGACGGAGGTTATCGATGTCGGGTACACATAGTCGTCCGTTCATCCAAAGGATCCCATCTTGGTCCGTTCGGAAATAAGGTGATTCCCTTTCCTTGATCTGTTCCTTCAGCCTCATCATTCTGGGGTCTTGATCTTGTTTTAGCTTGATCAATTCTTTAAGGCATGGTTGGGCTGAGAGCGATGATAGTACCACCTTGCTCATATTCTTCCGACTTAGCGCATCGGCCACCTTATTTGCCTTTCCTGGGTGGTAGTTGATCGTTAAGTCGTAGTCCTTTATCAGCTCGAGCCATCTCCTTTGTCTCAAATTCAATTCCTTCTGAGTGAATATGTACTTGAGACTTTGATGGTCGGTGAATACTTTTCATTTTGCACCATAAAGATAGTGTCGCAAAATCTTTAGGGCAAAAACACCGCTGCTAGCTCTAAGTCGTGAGTCGGGTAGTTGCGTTCATGCGTCTTCAGTTGCCTTGAGGCATACGCAATTACTCTGCCATCTTGCATGAGCACACATCCTAGTCCTTCTTTCGAGGCATCGCTGTAGATGGTAAAGTCTTTGTCTCCCATCGGTAGCGTCAGAACAGGGGCAGATGCAAGCTTCATTTTTAGAGTCTCGAAGCTTGTCTCACACTCTTCGTTCCAGTTGAACTTGGAGTTCTTCTGGGTGAGTTGAGTGAGTGGTAAGGCTATGGAAGAGAAGCCTTCTAAAAACTTTCGATAGTAGCCGGCCAACCCCAAGAAACTTCTAACTTCTGTCACCGTCTTAGGTGTAGGCCAATCCATTATGGCCTCTACCTTCTTTGGATCTACTGACACGCCTGCTTCGGAGATTATATGGCCTAGGAATGCCACACTTTTTAACCAGAATTCACAGTTCTTGAATTTGGCGTACAGTTGTTTCTCTCGCAGGGTCTGGAGAGTAATTCGGAGATGTTTCTGGTGGTCTTCTTCGCTTGATGAATATACTAGTATATCATCTATGAACACCACATTAAATTTGTCGAGGAATGGTCTGAATACACGGTTCATGAGGTCCATGAAGGCCACTGGTGCATTGGTTAGACCAAATGGCATCACTGTGAATTCGTAATGACCATACCTTGTTCTAAATGCAGTTTTAGGGACATCCTCACCCCTGATCTTTAGCTGGTGATAGCCTGACCTCAAATCCAGCTTGGAGAAGGTTGTAGCTCCCTTGAGTTGATCGAAAAGACCGTCAATTCTCGGAAGAGGATACTTATTCTTGATTGTGATCTTGTTCAGCTCACGATAGTCGATACACAACCTCATAGATCCATCCTTCTTCTTGACGAATAAAACTGGAGCTCCCCAAGGTGATACACTGGGTCGGACCAGCTTTTTGTCTAGTAGTTCTTGTAATTGATCCTTGAGTTCCTTGAGTTCTGCAGGTGCCATTCGATAGGGTGCCTTGGATATTGGGGCCGACCCTGGCACTAGGTTGATCTGGAACTCAATTTCTCGATCAGGAACTTTTCTAGGTAAGTCTTCTGGAAATACATCTGCAAACTCTCGTACTACCGGGATGTCTTCTATCTTGAGCTCGTCTCCTTCTTTTACTTCTTGGATCATTGCCAAGAAAACTTCTGCTCCGGTCTTCATGGCTGTCCATGCTTGGGCCGCAGAAAGTAGGGACTTTCGCTCTTTGTTCTTCCCATAGTAAATCAGCTGTTTTTGGTCGAATGTTTGGAGCTTCACGTTCTTACCTCGGCAATCCACCATTGTATGGTTCTTAGATAGCCAATCCATCCCTAAGATGGCGTCAAACTCGACCATGTTGAGTTGTATCAAGTTTGCAAAGAATGTACTATCGCTGATCGAAAACTTGCAGTTTCGATGGAGTTTATGTGTTTCGATGGTAGCGTTGGTTGGAGTTGCTACTCTATAGGGTTCAGATAGAACTTCAGGCTCTAACCCTAACTTCTTAGCAAACCTCTTAGACACGAACGAATGCGTAGCACCACAATCAAACAACACATAAGCAGGCAGCTTGTTGATGAAAATGGTACCTGTCACCACGTCGCTGGCGTCTTCATCTTCTTCCTGCGTCATTGCGAACACACGAGCATTGGGTTTATCCTCCCTAGGCTTGGGCTTGCTCGAAGCCGCATTGCTCGATCCAGCCTTTGCGCCTTGGTTCTCCGGACAATCCGCAATTCGGTGGCCCAACTTTCCACACTTGAAGCACGCACCGCTCTGTTTGCGACAGTCTCCACGATGTTGTTGGCCGCAGGAGGAGCAAGGGGGCAACGCCTGGTTATTCTGTGTAGGAGCTGAGCCGCGGTTGTTGAAGTTTGGCCGCTTGTTCCTAGGCCCACCTTGCGAAGTCTGAGCATTGAGGGGGCGCTTGTTTTTGTTGTCCGCTTCCCGCCTATTTATGTCAGTCTCAGCGTGGATTGCAACTCCCATCAAGTCTTCAAGACTCGTGGCTTGGTAAACTGCGAGGGATGACTGGATACGGCTGTTTAGACCCTTCTTGTATCGGTGCAGCTTTAGAGTGTTATCCGCCATAATCGTTGGGACGTAGGTGCCCAAGGATTAAACTTGAAGGTCTCAAACTTGCTGAGCCTCTGCATTCGTACTTCCATGGGAAAGTACTGTTTCAGAATGGTTCTCGAAACCTCTGCCACGTCATAGCTTGTCCATTGGCAGTCATGGTGGGCTCAACAGCTTCCCACAATTTCCCAGCTTTACTGTCGAGGAGTGGTGTTATCACATCCACTTTGACTGCGTCTGGTACCTCCAATAGTCGAAGTTGCGTCTCGATGTTCTTCATCCAGGTTTGAGCAACTTCTGGGTCGTGGCTTCCATCAAAGGTGGGGGCTTTATTCTTACGTAGGGACTCGTAATAGAACTTCGTCCCACGGGTTGGAGGGGGAGGAGGTGGAGCTTGGTTGTGGTTGGGACCAACCAACCCTTGAAGCGTTGTGGCAACAATTGTAGCTATTGCCATTAGGTCTTCTCTGCTAAGACCAGTTCCGTTGTTTGAGGGCCCTTCGCCTCCATTGTTCTCGTCGCTTCTACGATCGCCTGCCATATTCTGTCATAGGGAGTCTTTATTAAGAATGGTGGTATATAACTGTGAAAGGTCGAGAATAAGATATCTTGAAGGCTAAGCAATTTATTAAGTTTTGCTCCTCTAAGGGGTCGAGGCCATTAGTTACACACAGTAACCCAGAAATCCGAAATATTTCGTAAACCCATATAACGACAGAATCGTGTCTATGGTTTACTGATCAGTCCCTAAGTTTTGCTCCTCTAAGGGGTCGAGGCCATTAGTTACACCAAGTAACCCAGAAAGCCGAAATATTCCGTAAACCCATGTAACGACAGAATCGTGTCTATGGTTTACTGATCAGTCCCTAAGTTTTGCTCCTCTAAGGGGTCGAGGCCATTAGTTACACACAGTAACCCAGAAATCCGAAATATTTCGTAAACCCATATAACGACAGCAAAGATCAGTGCGAACGGAGTTTGACACGAAACAGAGGTCTGAACGGAAGGGTGCTCGAACAGTAGACGAAAAACTGAACTTTCGAAATGAATATATATAATATGAAACGAATATATTATTTAGCAAAAGCCCACTTACAAAATCTGAAATTTGGTAGAGTCTGGTATACGAATCTGGGGTGAAGTCTGGTAGCACTAATCCTGCTATTTGAACGAAGTCTGGAAGTAAATCGATTTCACGAATTCTTCCTAAGTCTCGCACCTGATGGATCGTTGCTTGCACATAACTTTGGCTAACAAACCTGCTGGAATTTTCGCAGCACTTAGTCGTGAGAGTTTATGATTTATCTTGCTGAGTTTCAAAGCGGTGTGGAGAGTTCTGCGATTACAATCGGTATTTATAGGTGGCGAGGAGAGGGAGTCGAGCGTCCGTCATTAAAGGATTTTAATTCCTCTTTACGTTGCCCGTTACAAAATCATCAACGTAGGCATTGATTTGGGTGAGTAATTCGACCATTAATCCTCTAAATTGGCCGTTACAGCTCGTGAATCTGATCTGTATTCGTGTAGAAACTGTTGGAATTCGCGAGCTAAAATCTGAATTTTCGTTGGTCAAAGCTGGGTTGACCGTCCAACAGCTGGTTTGACTTTCCTACGTCTGGTTTGACCTTCCTGCGTCTGGTTTGACCTTCCTGCGTCTGGTTTGACTATTCCTGCAGCTGGTTTGACCATTCCTGCAGCTGGTTTGACCTTCCTGCAGCTGGTTTTTTTCCTGCATCTGGTTTAACTATTCCCGCAGCTGGTTTTTCCTGCGTCTGGTTTAACTATTCCCGCAGCTGGTTCTAAAACGCAGCGTCTCAACTTAACGAAACGACGTAGCTCTACTTCTTCTTCGCAACTGTCCAGACTTCACTCTTCTTTGCGTCGCGTCTGAATCAATCTTTGTAACGCAACGTCTGGTTTTTCGTTCCTTTGCAATCCAGTCGACTGGCATAAAATCTTGGGACTGGATTGATCTTCTGTCTTACGCTACTGCTGAAATCATCGTTGCATCTGGATCTTTGAGACTGGTACTTCAGCTTGCGACTGGATGAACTTGCAGCTGGTTGTCCAGTCATTGGTTTTTTTTTTTTATTATTTTTATTTTTATTTTTTTGAAGCTGAATTTTCGGGTTTTCACATTTTAATTTTAAAATTTGGTCTCAATTATTTTAAATCAAATTTAAAATCATGGATTCAACAGATATATATCACATACATAATTGGGATGATCGACAAGCGAGAGTTATGTGATCCGTGGTTGCCAAGCGCTAATCTATGTCCAATCGTAGGTGACATGCAGCATGCAAATGCAATCCTATTACATAAGCTTCCAGTTTTACAAATCTTCGCTCTTCAGTATATTTGATTATCATCTCCACCATATTCAAAATATCCTCCCACTAATTCTTATATTTACATTTAAATAACCATGAAAAATAGGGATACAATTTAAAGGGATGGGAACGGGCCACAAACAGACCCACTTTGAAATGATATCAACAAAATTACAACCAAAATTTTGTAAAACCTAGCATACACCTAACACATTGGGCATTGATCTCGATCATCCCAAACAATATCAATTCAATTAATTGACATAAATAAAAAAATCAAATCAAATTTTGATATAGTCCAACAAAATCGCATTTTAAATATAAAATAACATTTTATAAATAAAATTTTATTTTTTTATTATAATTGCATCAAATTTGGGTTCAAAACAATTTTAGGCCCAAAATTTCAAAAATTTCAAAAATGAATTTTGGTCCGACCAAAAAAGGCCCAATATCAAATATTGGCCCGAAAACCCTTCGGGCCGCTCGGGACAGGCCAGAAAAAACCCTTGAACACAAAAACGGCCGTCGCATCCCCGCCCCGGAACCGCCGCAGTGCACCGCCGCCAGCATGCATGCTGCCACCGTGTTGCACGCTGTGCGTGCCACCATGCGCTACGTGTGCGCACGGGGGAGGCCACCTGCGTGACCAATTCGTGCAGGTGGGCGGTGGTGGCGCGCACGGCCGGCCAGTGGGAGCAACGCCCGCAGGCCGGTGCGCGCAGGGGTGTGCGCGACAGGCGCGCAACCTCTGCCGCAACGTGCGCGACGGGCGCGAAACACCCGCCGCAACCCGCGTGCCCGATCTTGCGTATCCCGCCGCAAATTGTGCGAGCCAGTTGCGCACACCGTGGGTGACGGGAGAGCGATAGCGTGCAGCGGCGTGCGCGGCAGTGGTGACGGTGGCGACGCGCCGAAAAAAAAAAATTTTTTTAAAAATCTGAGATCTGATGCATTACATGTACAAAAGGTGTATTGAAAGATCCGAGCCAAAGCTCTTATACCACTGTTAGCGCAGCGGCGGATCCGGATCCCGCTCGTGGGGCGAAGCGGAAGATTTAAAAAATTTGGACCCGGGAACGGTCAATACACAATAATAACAGCAATTAAACTTGCATAGGATGTTTAGATTGGTACCTTGCTGGCGTCTAGGCGCCTGGATCCGACCAATTTCACGAGGAAATCGGCGCTTCAATGGTAGGTGGTTGTCGTCCTCCTAATCCTGTCCACGACCGGATTCTCGATTCCTTCGTCGATCTGCACTAGAAAACGCGGCGAAGATTTCACGCACGGAATCTCCTCATCGAGACGGTCGGAACAAGTCCGACGACGGCGACTGGCGGCGACGGGAGGCGGCGGCGGCACGACGGCAAGGGAGGCGGCAGCGCAAGGAGATTGGGGAGAAGGGAGGAAGAAATCTAGGGCTTTGGTGTCTCTCTTAATGCTAACCCTAGGGCCCTATATATAGATTTCTTCATGGGCTTGAACCGCCTTAATGGGCTTGGGTCGGGCCCAGGCCCATCTGAACATTCGTTTCAAGTCCACTGCAGTGGCTTCATCATAATCCCGATCGACGATCAGATCGGACAAATCTATACAGTTTACAAAACTGAGTATTATGATGCGAAAACAATTTTTCGGACCACCTAATCCAAAATAGCAGTTTGGCCCCTGCAAGTTTCAAGGATAGTCAAACTAGCCCAAACTTTAGGGAAATTGCATTTTTGACCTTGTTTAATTCTAGGAAGTCGCACTTGCATCCTTCCTCCTCCTATACTCAACAAATTGAGCTTAATTTCCGTGTGGGAATCAAGAAACCAGTACTTGTGTGACCCTCAATGGTTCAGGGATACAGCTAGCCGTTGGCTCACAACAATTGTGACTCCGAAATCACAATTTCGGATTAACCCATCGGAACATGGTAAAGCATCTACAAACATCGCCCCATGATCCCCTAGGTATCACTGATAGTTCCTGCAAGAACCAGTTGGTCATGGTTAGCGTACAGTACGGTCCTTTCAACACAAATATCCCGATCAGATCAACGGCAGGTTGAGCTGTTTGATGCATCTGGTATTCGGGTGTAGTATCACGGCATGTGGCTCATTACCACACTGTGAACACTCCCCGGGGACACTGTTGTTGCAGATTCTTGGAGCTGTGCTTGAGTTCCTTAGCTCCCTTGTTGGTTGAGCCTTCCGTTGTTTCCCGGTGTCTCATGCATAGCATCTGCATTTTATCTTATGCATTCTTTTAGCTATATCTGTTGCTCTCCGTATTGGGGTTTGACCCCATGTCCCTCTGGGGCTTGGTTGTTTCCTTGTTTGTGTTATTTTCAGGGAACCCAGGTTTTACAGCTGGTCGTGGTTATAACCCAGCTGGTGGTGCCCCAGGAGGTGGTTAGCGTGTCCCAATTGCGTATAGAATATTTATATATATGTATCAGTTAGCCAGGGTGATGACCTGCGCTTCGTTATTGTATCCAGTATTTGGAGTCTGATACATGTTTTCGTTGTTGTATGCTATACTGTTGGTTGTTGTTCGGAGCTGGGATATATTTTGAGTATTGCTCTATTTTAAATTATATTGTTTTAAACCGTCAGGGCAAAAGCAAAAATTTTACCCGCTTTTTGATAGCTTCCGCATGTGTTTGTCTGATTTTACTCTGTTTAGAGAACGAGGCATGACATTTTTGGTATCAGAGCTTAAGCTGTGATAAGCTCAATTTCTTTGATCACACTCGAGTCTAGGCACAGTGTTGTGTGTTACGTGTGCTTGACTATGTGACTACGTGCTGCATATTTCTGTGTTATATGCTATCTATGCCGTATCTGTTCTGTTTTTATTGATCATGTTGAGTGTTTTCGTAGATGCCGCCTAGACGTCGTGGTAGAGGTAGGGGGCAGTTTCAGGAGTCAGGAGGGCAGAATGAGGATCGGTATAGTGCTTGTACTCAGACTCGTGAGAGTAGTGAGGAAGAAGAGGTTGCGGCTACGGCGCCTCCGGTAGAGAGGATGGATGTGGTGATCGCTCGATTTCAGAGGATGAACCCTCCAGTCTTCAATGGTGATGAGTCCAGTGAGGATGCGGACTCGTGGCTCCAGAACTTCATCTTTATTTTCGATCGATGTCAGTATGATGATGAGCTCCGTTTGAGTTTAGTGATTCTACTGCTTAGGAAGGCTTCAGAGCGCTGGTGGCGAGGCGCTTCTAGTACTTTGGAGGAGACCGGTGTCGGGATCTCTTGGAACAGTTTACGAGACCTTCCGACAGGAGTATGTACCTGAGTCTTATGTGAACGCCCGAGAGCGGGAGTTCGACCATCTGGAGCAGGGTTCCATGAGTGTTCGGGAGTACGCTAGGAAGTTCTCTTCTCTGTTGCTGTACGTTCCCCATGTTTCTGGCCGGGAGAGGGCCAAGCGGACTCGATTTCTTGAGGGCTTGAATGAAGAGTTGTACCAGATGGTTTTGACTAGTAAGCCCAAGACTTACGCTGAGGCTGTGGACAGTTCCATTGACATTGAGGAAGGTTTGCGTAGCCGTCGTGCTCGTCGGCAACAGGCACCACAGGGTGGTCGTCCTGCTATTCAAGTAGCCCAGTCTTCTCAGTCCTCCCAGTCAGCCTATCAGCCCCAGCAGCAGCAGCAGCCACAGGTGGCTTAGCAGTCTGGCCGTCAGAGGTTTCGACCCCGAGGTCAGCAGTTCAAGAAGAAGTCGGGTTCTGGCTCTTCTGGTTTGGGAAGCTCGAGTAGCAGTGGTTCTCGGGCTGAGTTTTACGGCTTTTTCGGTGGAAAGCATCTGTCCACGCAGTGTGTTTGTGTGCAGGGTTCCTGCAACCGTTGTTGTCAGTATGGGCATTTTGCGAGAGTATGTCCGTCAGCTGGATCACAGCAGACCACGGCCCAGCCTCAGGGTTGTGGAGGTCAATGTAGGGGCCGTTTTCAGTAGTTTCAGCAGCCCCGATTGGGTGAGACTCAGTTTAGGCCGTTTCAGCAGCCTGGCCCTTCGCGCTTTGGGCAGTCGTCTCAGCCTTTCTTCTCAGGACCCCAGCATGCTCAGGTTAACGCCATTACGAGGGAGCAGGCCGAGGAGACACCGAGCCAGGTGATTGGAGGTACATGTCTTGTCTTTGACTTTCCTGCTCGTGTGTTGTTTGACACCGGTGCATCGCATTCGTTTATTTCTGATTCGTTTGTTGTTGAACATGTTCTGTGTACCATCCCTTTGCACGATGTCATTTCTGTTTCTACCCCTGGTGGTGTGAGCCTGTTCTCCCAGGAGGTTTTGTTGGATGGCATGCTGCGGTTTGGTGAGCATGTCCTGTTAGCGAACTTGATCCGTTTGATGCTTTGGGCTTTCGATTGCATAGTTGGGATGGATGTGCTGTCCAACTATAGGGCCTCCATGGACTGTTTCCATGGGATTGTGCGTTTTAGGCCTATGTCTGGCGAGAAGTGGGACTTCTACGGCCAGGATTCTAGATCGAAGATCCCGTTGGTCTCATCGATGGAGATGTTTAGCTTGTTGTCTTTGGGGAATGCTGGCTTTATGATCTATGCTTTGTATGCGTCTTCTTCTTCCCGCGTTCAGCTTAGCGACGTTCCCGTGGTGCGACATTTCCCGGATGTGTTTCCGGAGGAGATTCCTGGTTTTCCTTCGAGGCGGGAGATTGACTTCAGCATAGAGCTGGTGCCTGGCACAGCTCCGATTTCACGTGCTCCTTATTGTCTGGCGCCTGCGGAGTTGAGAGAACTCAAGGTGCAGTTAGATGATTTGTTGGAGAAAGGTTTTATTCGTCCTAGTATGTCACCGTGGGGAGCGCCCATTCTGTTGTGAAGAAGAAGGATGGCTCAATGCGGATGTGCATTGATTTTCGCCAGTTGAATAAAGCACTGTCAAGAACAAGTACCCGTTCCGAGAATCGATGATCTTGTCTGGCGCCTGCGGAGTTGAGAGAACTCAAGGTGCAGTTAGATGATTTGTTGGAGAAAGGTTTTATTCGTCCTAGTATGTCACCGTGGGGAGCGCCCATTCTGTTTGTGAAGAAGAAGGATGGCTCAATGCGGATGTGCATTGATTTTCGCCAGTTGAATAAAGCCACTGTCAAGAACAAGTACCCGTTGCCGAGAATCGATGATCTGTTTGATCAGTTTCTAGGTTCTGCGGTGTATTCAAAGATTGATCTTCGTTCCGGGTACCATCAGCTGAGAGTGAGAGATCAGGATGTCGCGAAGACTGCGTTTCGTACGAGGTACAGACATTTTGAGTTTTTGGTGATGCCGTTGGGTTTGACCAACGTGCCTGCAGTCTTTATGGATTTGATGAACCGAGTTTTCCGCGAGTTTATCGATCAGTTTGTGATCATGTTCATCGACGACATCTTAGTCTATTCGAAGACTCCTTTGGAGCACAAGGAGCATTTGCGTATTGTCCTTCAGACGCTGAGAGACTAGCAATTGTATGCAAATTTTTCCAAGTGTGAGTTTTGGTTGGATCGCGTCGTATTCTTGGGACATGTGATTTCAGCTGAGGGGGTTTCGGTGGATCCTAGCAAGGTTGATGCAGTTCTGAACTGGGAGCGTCCCAGGAATGTTTTCGAGATTTGCAGTTTCTTGGGTCTGGCTGGCTATTATCGTCGCTTCATTGAGGGATTCTCATGTATAGCAAAGCCGATGACTCAATTAACACAGAAGGACAAGAGATTTGTATGGACTGAGCAGTGCGAGAATGCTTTTCAACTGCTCAAGGAAAAGTTGACTACTGCGCCTGTGTTGGCTCTACCTTCCAGTTCAGGTGGTTTTGTTGTTTGTTCTGACGCTTCGCTCAATGGATTGGGTTGTGTGTTGATGCACGAGTCATTGCATATGCCTCGTGGCAGTTAAAACCGCACGAGACTCGTTACCCAGTCCATGATTTGGAGTTAGCAGCGGTGGTCTTTGCACTGAAGATCTGACGTCACTACCTGTATGGCGAGAAGTTTTTGGTGTACTCCGACCACAAAAGTTTACAGTATCTGTTTTCGCAGCCTGACTTGAATATGAAACAGCGTCGGTGGATGGAGCTGCTAAAAGTATTTCGATTGTGAGATTAAGTACCAGCCTGGAAAGTCGAACGTGGTGGCCGATGCTTTGAGCAGGAGGCTAGTGAGATGCTTGCTTCGTTGTACATATCTAAGGATCAGGAGCATCTTAACACTACGGGTTGGAGATTTTACCCGGCTGAGGATTGTGTGGTGGTCTCTTCTTTCCAAGTGGAGCCACAGATTGTTTCTACCATTCGAGCAGCTCAAAGGACTGATCCGTCTATCCACGAGTTGAAGTTGAAGGTCAGGGCTGGCGAACTTGAGGACTATTCCGTCTCTTCTGATTGTTGTTTGCGTTTCCGAGGCAGGTTGGTTGTGCCCAATATGATTGATTTGAAGGAGGAAATCCTTCGGGAAGCGCACTATAGCAGACATAGTGTTCATCCTGGTGCACAGAAGATGTACCATGCTTTGAAGCCGCACTTTTGGTGGGCTGGCCTAAAGAGCGACGTTGCTGTTTTGTTGCTCGTTGCTTGAATTTTCAGATGGTTAAGGCCGAAAGGATGAGACCTGGTGGTCTGTTGCAGAGTTTGGAAGTGCCCCAATGGAATTGGGAGCACATTTCTATGGATTTCGTGACGCATCTGACTCGTTCCAGCAGAGGATTCGATGCTATTTGGGTGGTTATAGACCGTCTGTCGAAGTCTGCACCGTTGAAGAAGATGGGATGGCGAAGCTAGTACGTTGATTTTGTTGTTAGACTGCATGGTGTGCCTGTTTCAATCGTTTCCGACCGAGATCCGAGGTTTACTTCCAGGTTTTGGAAGAGTTTGCAAACAGCTTTGGGTACCAGATTGGCGATGAGCACCGTGTATCATCCCCAGACAGATGGCCAATCTGAGCGAACTATCCTGACGTTAGAGGATATGTTGTGTGCTGCTGTGTTGGATTTCGGAGGTAGCTGGCAAGACGCGTTGTCTTTGGTTGAGTTTTCGTACAATAACAGCTACCAAGTCACGATTGGTATGGCGCCTTTTGAGGCTTTGTATGGCAGAAGGTGCAGATCGCCGGTATGTTGGGAAGAAGTGGGGGAGAAGCAGCTATCTGCCCCTGACTTTGTGCAGGAAATGAAAGATCATGTGGATCTTATTAGACAGCGGATGAAAGCTGCCCAAGATCTCCAAGACATTTATGCGAATAAGAGGCGTCGACCTCTTGAGCTTCAGGTTGGTGATCGTGTATTTCTCAAGATTTCTCCGTTTCGCAGTGTTATGTGCTTTGGACACAAGGGAAAGTTAGCCCCTCGTTATGTGGGACCATATGAAATTGTTGAGAGGATTGGCCCTTTGGCGTATCGGCCGTTGTTGCCTTCGGAATTATCTTCTCTACATGATGTCTTTCATGTTTCCATGTTGAGGAAGTACGAGCCAGATCCATCTCATGTGTTGAGAACTGACGAGGTTGAGCTAGATCAGACGTTGAGTTATCTAGAATATCCCTTGCAGATCCTTGGCAGAAAAGAGAAACAGCTGAGAAATAAAACCATTCCGTTGGTAATGGTGCAGTGGAGCAAATATGGAAGGGAAGAAGCTACTTGGGAGCTGGAAGAAAAGATGCAGCGCGAATGGCCGCATCTGTTTGAGTAGCTGTTGAGCTAAATTTCCAGTAGTTTGTAGCTTTTGGTTGTATTTCTTCCCTAGTTATTGTTATATGTTTGCTCAGTTATCTTGAACTCTTGGCCTTGTGTTAGGTGAGCTGTTGTTTGATTTCTGCTGTTGTGTTGTTGTGCCAGAATTGTTGTTTGATTTTGGGGACGAAATTCCTTTTTAGTGGGGGAGAAATGTGAGACCTGGATTTGTAATCAAGATTTAATTGTTGGAATGTATCGGTTTTTTGAGATTTCTGGTGGTTTAGATCTCTGTTTGTAAGTTTGGTTTGTATTTTCGGGTCTGAATAGCATTTGGAGCAATTCTGGAGTTTTTGTATTTTTGTGATTTTTGTGTGAAAGCTGGTTTTTGGGTAAAAGCTGGTCGAATTTGTGCAATCCAGTCGTAGCGTGTTTTGGTAGCGCGAGATTCCTAAAACGCCGTCGTTTTAGTGAAATCTGGGTGCGTTGAGAGCTGGTAGCGTGTTGTATCCAGCCGTTGCTTTACTTTTGTTCGTTGAGGGCAAAACGACAGCGTTTCGATAAGTTGGCACGACGTCGTTTGGATGTTGCGACTGGTTGTCCAGCTGCGAGAGATACATACTACTGTAGCTTGCAGCTGGCATTGCGCGAGAGCTAGCGACTGGATGACGTAGGTTATGCGACGCCGTTTTATTAAGTTGGAACGCAGCGTTTTGATGCAACGTCTGGTATCAGCTTTTGAATGTTAGATAATCCAGCTTTTGGATTTGAGAACCAGCCGATGGTTTTAAGTGACCAGCTGGTGGCAGATTTGTTGACGTGTGCGGCGCGACGTCGTTTTGTTATGTCGCTGCGAAATCGTTTTGATTTGCGTTGTTTGAAAATTCAGTAGCTGGTTTCTTTGCGTCTGCTGGTTGTATTTGTTTTTAGTATACCTGCTGGTTTAGTCGGTGGATGTTTCTAACCAGCTTTTGCGAGATTTATATAAGAAAGACTTGGTATTCGATTTGAGATATCAGATCCCATACTTAGAATATTTTCCCCGATTGTGTTCTTCGCTTCGAACCCTAGGTTACTGTTCACAGTAGCTTTTCTCCGGCAATTCCCATCGTTTCTGACCGTTGTTTGGTATGTTCGAGGTAGAGTTGGACTCCTCTTGCGAAGCTCTATCATTCCATATCACTTTTGGAGGCTGTGGTTAGCTAGTTGAGGAACGCGAAGTTGCTGCCCAATTGTGCGTTTTGTAGTGCAGGTAGAACTTCGTTCCCTTGTGATGAGATCTTTTTCCTAGCCTTGGTTTAAGCTTCCAGTAAGTTGTTTTGGTAGTAATTGAGTTTGTTGAGCGTGGCTCCCAGTCGTGAGATTCTGTAATTGCCCGTGAGTTTTTGTGCAGCTTTTTGAGATCTGTGTGTTGTGTATTTAGCAGGTTGCTATCCAGATCTCTCGGGCCTGTTTTGTAGTAATTATTGCACAAAAGTATAAGGTACGGATCTGTGCTTGAAGTAGCTGGGAATTGGCGTGAGATTGAATGCTAGATGGCTGTAGTGCACTGCCGTGGATGTTGCTGTGTGCAAATGTGATTGCCATTGTTGTTTAGCTGCTATGTTTATGCATACACGCATTTCCCATATTGCATTCATATTTCAGTTGCAGCCATTGTTTCGTATCTTGTATTGCTGTTGTTGATTCTTACCAGGATGCGAGGGCGAGCGGCATGTTTAACTACCACAGTTAATGGGCGAAGCAACGACAGGTTGAGCTGTTTTATGCATCTGGTATTCGGGCATAGTATCACGGCGAGTGGCTCATTACCACACTATGAACACACCCCATGGCCACTGTTGTTGCAGATTCTTGGAGCTGTGCTTGAGTTCCATAGCTCCCTTGTTGGTTGAGCATTCCGTTGTTACCCGGTGTCTCATGCATAGCATCTGCATTTTATATTATGCATTCTTTTAGCAATATCTGTTGCTCTCCGTACTGGGGTTTGACCCCATGTCCCTCTGGGGCTTGGTTGTTTCCTTGTTTGTGTTGTTTTCAGGGAACCCAGGTTTTACAGCTGGTCGTGGTTATAACTCAGCTGGTGGTGCCCCAGGAGGTGGTTAGCGTGTCCCAGTTGCGTATAGCATATTTATATATATGTATCAGTTAGCCAGGGGGATGCCCTGCGCTTTGTTATTGTATCCAGTATTTGGAGTTGATACATGTTTTGGTTGTTGTATGCTATACTGTTGGTTGTTTTTCTGAGCTGGGATATATTTTGAGTATTGCTCTATTTTAAATTATATTGTTTTAAACCGTCAGGCCAAAAGAGAAAATTTTACCCGCTTTTTGATAGCTTCCGCATGTGTTTGTATGATTTTACTCTGTTTAGAGCACGAGGCCTGACATCCAACCTGTCCAGCCTGGTTACCTGAAGAACCTGCAATGGCCAACATGGACCAAAGCAGCCCAAAACAGGGAAAATAAATGAGGTCAAACCTCAGTACGAATAGCACAATAAAAGCATCTATCATATCAGACAATACAATATATCTATCGTGCAATGCATGAAAGGGCTACCAAAAATCCTCGGTAGGCAAACATAGCACAATGACTCAGCTGTGCAGATCTCATCAATCATCATCATCTTGTGATCTTCAGGTTCGACGACTCAGCCGACGATCACAAGGTATAGTGGTTTTCAGGCGCAACGACTCAGCTGGCCACCACCTCAAAAACAGCGTTGGACCTTTCATGAACGACGACTCAGCCGGTTGATCCCAACGTGTAAAGGAATTCAGCATTCAAAGGAATGAGGCTCAATATGTATGGACTCATGCTTGAAATCAATGCATATAATTCACACGCACAAAAACAGATATGATCACATAATCATCACATATTCAATACAAATCACAGCAGCTAATACATGAAGGGAATATCCCAAAGCTGATAACAAAGATGCTAAAATCTAGCTCAATTCGTACCTCTTTTCAACTTCTACCTCAACAGATCTCACCAAAACAAGGGAGCGGCAACCAACTCAAGCCTACAGCCCTAGCAGCTTCACAACGAACTCGACAGAAGCTACTACCTGCTCAAATCCAAAGCTGTTAAAGAACAAAATAACTACTGATCCACAATGACGAGGACCTACGAACACTGCAACAACTTCGTGGTCCTCAAATGCTTCGAATCCAGTCTCCAAACTGGTATCAATCTAAAACCCTAGAGAAGACGAGCTCAGCACTACCAGTCTTGCTCCAAACGATGGCAAAAAACAATGACAATCGACGGAAATATGGTTCGGGTGAACAGTAGAAATCGAGGGTTCTCGGGAATATAAGGTTCGAAAATACTCTAAGTGTTTATCGACACTTAAGTTAAATCCCCAAGTCTGAGCTACAGTGTAAATCAACCACCGACTAATTCAGATCTCATCACTAAGGCAGAAGTCTATCAATTTTGGCCTTAGCTTTCACTCACATCTATCAATGCTAACTAAGATCTGATATCTAACAAAACACGTGCTTCTCATCAAAAACGACGTCGCTCTAACTTATCAAAACGACGTAGCATCGGAATCCCCTCTCTCAACAGATCTCGCTAACGCCCCTCAGATCTTGATCACATCTGTATCATCAAACGCACTAGTCTACACTATACCGTTGACCAACGTTGACATCTGATCGCGCCCACTGAACAGATTCCACTCAGTAAGCGTCAACTCTGAACACACGATACGATGTCGTATTATCTCTCGCAACGCCATATCTGCCTAACACCCAAAACGACAGCGTTTCACTCCCTGCTTGCGACAATTCACGCAAACACGCGAGGGACACATCTGAGCATCCAGATCCCGCTCAAAACTGAAATTATGAAAAATCACCAAATCCGATTAACTAATAAATCGTACTTAGAAAATTCTTTTCATCACATTCTCCACATCTTAAGAGATTTTGTCCTCGAAATCAAAGGCAAACATAGGGCGGAAATCAACCAAAACACTAGAACTTACCAACACAACTCCAATGTCAAAGCTCAAACAGATGAGGCCATTCTTGTCTCATCTTCTCTTCAATCTCCCAGGTAGCTTCCTCACGACCATGCTTGCTCCATTTAACCATCACCAACGGAATCACTTTATTCCTCAACTACTTCTCCTTCCTATCCAGAATCTGCACTGGGTATTCAACATAGCTCAAGGTAGAATCCAGCTCAACTTCATCAGTCCTCAACACATGGGATGGATCTGGCTCATATTTCCTCAACGTTGACACATGAAACACATCATGCATCGCTGCTAACTCATCAGGCAGCCTCAATCTATAAGCCAACTGTCCGATCCTCTCAACAATCTCAAAGGGACCAACGAATCTAGGAGCCAATTTATCCTTCAATCTGAATCTCATCACACTCTTGAAAGGAGAAACTTTGAAAAACACTCGATCACAAACTTCGAATTCCAGAGGTCGGCGTCTCTTATTAGCATAGCTAGCATGTCGATCTTGAGCAGCTTTCATCCTACTCCGAATCAACTCAATCTGATCCTTCATGTGATGCACAAACTCAGGAGTAGACAACTGATTCTTACCAATCTCTTCCCAGCAAATCGGTGATCTACACTTACGACCATACAGCGCTTCAAAAGGGGCCATCCCTATAGTCACTTGATAGCTGTTATTGTAAGAAAACTCAACTAAGGACAAGGAATCCTTCCAGCCACCACTGAAATCCAAAACAACTGATCGCAGCATATCTTCTAAAATCTGAATGATCCTCTCAGATTGACCTTCTATCTGTGGGTGATAGGCTGTACTCATAGCCAATCTCGAACCTATCGCTGCCTGCAAGCTCTTCCAGAATTAGAAAGTAAACCTTGGATCTCTATCAGACACTATTGAAACCGGCACTCCATGCAATCTTACCACATGGTCAATGTACAGTCGCGCCATTTTATTAATCGAACACCTCACATCATGGGGAATGAAATGGGCTGAATTCGAAAGTCTATCAATCACAACCCAAACAGCATCACATCCCCTACTCGATCGAGGCAAATGAGTCATGAAATATATAGCGATGTGCTCCCAATTCCACTGAGGCACATCTAGACTCTGTAGCAATCCACCAGGTATCATCCTCTCAGCCTTGACCTGTTGGAAATTCAAACATCGAGCTACAAATCCAGAGATGTCACTCCTAATGCCTTCCCACCAATAGTGCGACTTCAAGGCATGATACATCTTCTTCTCGCCTGGATGCACACTGTATCGACTACAATGAGCTTCATTCAAGATGACTTACTTCAAATCAATCAAATTCAGAACCACCAATCTACCTCGATATCTCAAGCATCCATCAGAAGCAACAGAAAAATCCTCAGACTGACCATTCTGAGCCTTATTCTTCAACTCATGCACATACGGATCAGTCCTCTACGCTCCTCTAATGTCTGCTACAATCTATGGCTCAACCTGAAAAGAAGAAACCACGAAACATTGATCACCTGACTGAAAACTCCATCCAGAAGTCCCCAAATACTCATGGACTTTGGATATGCTCATCGACGTCAACATCACCGGTTGGGCTTTCCTACTCAAAGCATCGGCCAGTGAAATCATTCGCCCAGGCTGATACTGAATCTCACACTCAAAATCCTTCAGCAACTCCATCCAGCGGTGTTGCCTCATATTCAAATCTGACTGCGTGAAGATATACTTCAAACTCTTGTGGTCGGTATAAACCACAAATTTTTCACCATACAAATAGTGATGCCAAATCTTCAAGGCAAACACTATCGCAGCCAACTCTAAATCATGAACGGGATATCTCGTCTCAAGGGGCTTCAACTGTCGAGACGCATATGCTATTACAAACCCGTTCTGCATCAGCACGCAACCCAAACCACTTAGAGAAGCATCAGAGCAAACTAAAAAACCTCCAAGAACCCGAAGGCAAAGCTAACACAGGAGCGGTAGACAACTTCTCCGTAAGAAACTGGAATCTCGACTCACATTCTCGAAGGCAAAGCTAACACAGGAGCGGTAGACAACTTCTCCTTAAGAAACTGGAATCTCGACTCAAATTCTTCAGTCCAAACAAACTTCATATCTTTCTGGGTCAACTGAGTCATCGGCTTAGCTATCGAAGAGAACTTCTCAATGAAACGCCTATAATAGCCAGCCAAACCCAAGAAACTACGGATATCAGGTTCATTTCCTAGGTCGCTCCCAGTTAACAACTGCTTCGACCTTACTCGGATCCATGGTATTCCTTGCGCTGAAATGACATGACCCAAAAAGAAAACGCTATACAGCCAGAATTCACACTTGCTGAACGTCGCATACAGCCGTGAGTCTCTCAGTTTCTGCAAAACCAATCTAAAGTGCTCTTGATGGATCTATGTAAACAGATCCAGATCTGAGTTTTGAATAAACAAAACTTGTTATTGTGTTTCTAATGTTTCTACTAAGTATGCAGATGTTATTTGTAAATACAACAAGAGAGATCTGGCAGTCGAGTGCTTATCACAAAAGTTCACAGCTGGATTACCAACGTAGACAGAAGATAAGAGTATTGAAGATTTCAGCAGTCGTGACTTCATCCAAGCATATTGAAGATTTCAGAAGTCGTGACGTCATCGAAAGCTGGGCAGTAGTGAGATGTATCAGATCTGATATAGTAACTCAATCAGATCTGTTACTGTAGCAAACCAAGAGCTAAAAATAGTAAATCGCATTTTCGGAGGCATAAAGGAAGGAATTTGGCCGAAAAGCGGCTTAGGGAAACAGCAAAGCTGTTGAGTATTGCTTGTTGGACCGTTTCGAAGGGAATAGCATTGGTCTCATGCGAAAATGTGAAGTCTGATTAGATGTTGAAGACAAGAGCAGTTGAGATCTGATTTGAAGAGAAGTCTGTTCAGCAGTGAAGAGAAGTCTGTTCAACAGTGAAGAGAAGTCTGTTCAGCAATGAAGAGAAGACGATATCAGATGTCAATCAGATGTGAAGAAAAGATGCAAGCAGAAGATGAATCAAAGATCGAAGCTGGATAACAAGAAATTAAGAAAACACACATATGCGAAGCAGTTGACGAATCAGATATGAAGATTAACTGGAGCATAGAAGTCAACTACAGAGCCTATTCAGATGTGAACATATTAGACTTATTCAGAAGATGACAAAAGCCTGCAAATAATGGACACAAGGACAACTCTGTCGATACTTTGCAGAACACCTTTCAACGGGAAGAACTTGTGTCCAACGGATTAATTTAAACAGAGGCTATTTATACAAGAAAGATTGATGAAGACGATGATGCTGCATAGAGAGAAAAACAGAGAGAAGATAGTTGGAAGAATTACAGAAAGGTGAAGCAGTCGACCACCATGGAGAAGAAGCTAATTGCATATGTCGACTTCCGAGCCTTATCAGCTTTGATGAAGCACTTCCTTGCTGTGTGAGATTTTATATTCGAGAGTTGAGCGTTCACTGTAAAAATCTCACACACACAAAGATTCACTCACACAATTTATGAGAGATGTGAGAAACTGTATAGTGAGTGAATCAAAACCACAAACCAAATATATCAGATCCCGTCCAAGCACGAAGACGTTAAACTCTGTGTATGTAGCCTTTCTCACAGAGGCATAAAAGAAGTGATTGAGTGAACACAGCTGAGAGCTATTGTAGAGTCTAGGAGTTCAGCCTTGGGCAGAGAATAAGTCCCAGCTGAGTGGGTTGTACATTCTGATGTATAATCAAAGTCTTCTAGTGGAACCTTCCTGAAGAAGGAAGAAGGGGAGACGTAGGATGTTATATCCGAACTTCCAGAAACAAACAGCTGAGCAATTTATTTACTGTATTACGCATTTATCGTAGCAAGCATTTCATTATATTTGATATCTGTTTTAGCGAGCTTAAAAATTAGAGCTCAGTTCTGGATACTTCCGCTTGGTACTTTATTGCCAATCCAGATCAGTTCTTGGTGCTCATCTTATTTACGTTCAAGAACATTGAGCTATTTCAGCTCAGTTTTTAAATAGGCATTGTTTTTGTATTATTCGATCCTAACAAGTGGTATCAGAGCAGGTTGTTCTTGAACAAGAATTTCTTTTAAAACGCATGTGCTATCTGTTTTTAAAAGGTTTGAAAAGTTTTGAAAAGCTTATTCTATGAAGAAGTGGTGAGAAATGATTTTTGAACTTCAGTTTTTCTTTTGTCGAGCTGACACAAGAATGCGCGAGTTCTGTGTGAATGCTAAGATCTTATTATGGTTGGGCTGTTTTCAGCACATGGGACAAAATAAGAGAAATGAAAGAGAATCTGGTAGTTCAGTTATCGTTTTTATCCAAATCTGAATAAACTAAGTGATTCATTAGCACATGTTCTGTTTTGAAGCTAAAATTTATTTAAGTGCTCTGAAGAGTTTTCAAGATCTGTTTATGCGGAAAAATATCAGCTGCTGCTTTGTTTTTAAATGATTTAAATGATTCAGTAGAAGCTAAAATTTATTTAAGTGCTCTGATGGATTTTCAAAATACTTGTTTATGCGTAAAATATCAGCTGGTGCTTTGTTTTTAAATGATTTGAGCTTACATTATAGAAGATATGGAGAGTAATAATTTTGGAATTGCAGAGCATTGTTCCAAAAGAACGTGCAGAAATATGTCTTCTGACGAGCTGACACAGATCTTGCGAGATTTGTGTGTATGCCAAGACCTTTAATTCTGTTATGGGACAGATTTAAGGAGAAATGGAAGAAATTCTGTAAATTCCATTGTTATTTATCTTTTAATCTTTAGTAATTTGAGCAATATTTGAAGCACCATTTCAGTTTTGACCTGGTCTCTGTGTTTTGTCAAAACTGATAGCTTTTGCAATCGTATCAATGCTACAAAATGTTTTTATGTTTTAAAATTCATGTTATGAAGTGTAAGGTGTGTAATGTATTTAAAATTTCAGATTTCATCTTCTATCGAGCTGACACAGATTTCACGAAATCTGTGTGTATGCCATTTTCTCTATTCCTGGTTGTGCTGTTAAATAGCACATGGGACATCGATTGGGAAACATGGAAGAAGTACTGTTAATTCAATTTACATTTATCTCCAAATATGAATAAATGAGAATTTTCAGTAGCATTCGATCAGTTCTTTCAAAATCTCATCATCTGTGCATATGGTTGTTCCCAAATCTGTTTTCCTTTTCCAAAATCTGAAACCCCTGCTGCCACAGATCTTACTGAGTTAATGTAGGGAGAACATTGAATTTAAAATATTTCTGGAAAGACCAGATTTTGATCTCTTTTATATTCCCACAAAAAGGGAGAGATTTTGTTAGATCATGCATTTGTTATTCCAAGTTTTCTGTAAATAAAAAATGGAGATATTTACACAGATCCAGATCTGAGTTTTGAATTACACAAAACATGTTATTGTGTTTCTAATGTTTCTATTAAGTATGCAGATATTAGTTGGAAATAAAACAAGAGAGATCTGGACAGATTAGTGCTTATCAGAAAAGTTCACAGCTGGATTAGCAACGTAGACAGAAGATAAGAGTATTGAAGATTTCAGCAGTCGTGACGTCATCCAAGCTTATTTAAGATTTCAGCAGTCGTGACGTCATCCAAGCTTATTGAAGATTTTTCAGCAGTCGTGAAGTCATCCAAGATTATTGAAGATTTCAGCAGTCGTGACGTCATCGAAAGCTGGGCAGCAGTGATGAAACGTACTAAACCTCTAATTTTTTTTAAAAGCAGATATGGAATAAACATTTAATAAAATCTATAAATAAAAACCATAACTTAAAGAATTTAAAAATAACATCTCAACATCCGTTTAAAACGAACTGCAAAATATCCTCAATCCACATCCCACAAGCTAACATAAAAATCAGAGTAATTAAAACTGTTGCGAAAACTGAACATATCTAAAAGCAAGGACATAAAATAACTGAGTGGTCATGGGGTAACAGCGGCAGCGGAGCATCAGACGTCCTCACCGCCGGTCGGAGTAATCTCATCATCATGCTCACCTGCACCATTTAAACCTAGTGAGCCTAAAGACTCAGCATGCTCTATCCGCTAATAACAAGGTACATATAATAAAACCACATGCAGGCACATAAGTATAGGAACATAATTTCATGACATGCGTGCTTGAAAGATCTTAACGTTAAAACATAATGTAGTCATGCATACTTCATCATATAACATATATATTGAGGCATGGCATAAACATAACATAACTTAAAATAGCATATGAGTCGTATCCATGAAGTGAGAGCCATTATTAAATTGATCAATCTATAAACCAACGTACGTGGCGGTGTGGTTCACCCCGATGTCACACGAGGATCCCTATATGTCACACCTCTATGCTGCCACTTCACCATGATGTCACACATGGATCCATAAGCTTATACATTAAGAGGGAATCCCCGGGCCCGGCTACCAGGTTAACTCACATCATTACTTTGCCCCACAACACTTCAATCTCTCAAAATATTTTCCATTCATGCCTTAACATTACTTAAACTTTCATGATGCATGCGTTTCATAAAATCTTGCAACTTAAAAAAAGGATCATGGCCCATCAATATATATTTAATTTCCTCAAAACATTTCATAATCAAATATATAGTATAATACGTATATAATTAAATATATATTAATGGGCCTATGCATTAATTTTTCTCGGCCCGGTCAAGGACTGGCTCAAGCGACTGGCCCACTAATTCTAAGCTCAAGGCCTCCACTAGACTTAAATAATACTAAGCCCAACTCAAAATGGGCCCAACATCAAGTAATTACCCCTTTAAAATCATTTCAAGGACTCAGCCCAATACCGTCACAACAGGCTTAAAACTCATTTAAAATATCGGCCCAAAATCTAACAATTTGACTAAAATCCAATTTACTTAAAAAAGTCCAGCAGCTTAAACAAATTTTTGACTTAAAATCGTTGACCCGAAAACATTTTGACCGAGAATACGATTTTGACTTCAAAAGTTGACTTGACCCGATAAAAAAAATGACTCGGACTTTAAAAATAAAATTATCCGGCCCAAAAAAAAATAACTTGGTCCGGACTTAAAATAATTTACTTGAGACTTGAAGAACCGGTTTGGTCCAATCGAACCATCCGGTTCAATTGAACCGAAACAATTCACAAAGAAACCCTAACTCGAATTTACACACACTGCCGCATGCATCTTGTTAGGACCGAGAAACAACTTAACAGCGCTGCTATTGAAAAAAAAAAATTTGCGCTGCTATTATGATGTGCAATACCTCGGGTTGTTGAACATTAAAACAGAGCACCGGAGACAGATCTGGTATGAAAAAAAATCATGCGGAAAACACCAGAACAGAATCCTAATTTTAAAACTTAATGCAAACAGATTTCTGTTAGACAGAAATCTGTTACTGTGCGTGTGTGACAACTTGAGTGTTATGCAATGCTAAGTTTAAAGTACGTATGCGGAACTGTAAATAACAAAGAATACAATACACAGCTTATTTGTTTATGGAAGTTCGGACATCAATGTTCTATGTCTCCCCTTCTTCCTTCTTCAGGAAGGTTCCACTAGAAGATTTGATCTACACATCGTGTACAGACCCGATCCCGCAACCAGCAGCTGCGAGAACTCCTAGACTCCACCAGCCCTCGACTGTCACTCACTTGTTTTACGCCTATGTGAGAAAGGCTACAAACACAGAGTTTAACGTCGTCGTTCTTGGCCGGGATCTGATTTTTGTTTGTCATTCACTCGCTAAGCAATTACGCACTTCTCTCAAAATATGCGAGTGAATCTGATGGTCCCAGAAATATGATCAATAAGTAAATAGGAGTTCAGAAGGGGGGTTTGAATGAACTCCTTCGATTTATTAAATCTTTTAAAATGTTTTGCAGCACGGCTTAACATAAGTCCGAGTTACCAGACTTAAGGTATCTCAGTTTTATGCAAGTTTCTCATTTAACTTGAAAAGTGCGGAATAAAACCGATTGACTTGTGAACAGTAGATAAACAAGTTTAACGTCGTCGTTCTTGGCCGGGATCTGATTTTTGTTTGTCATTCACTCGCTAAGCAATTACGCACTTCTCTCAAAATATGCGAGTGAATCTGATGGTCCCAGAAATATGATCAATAAGTAAATAGGAGTTCAGAAGGGGGGTTTTAATGAACTCCTTCGATTTATTAAATCTTTTAAAATTTTTTGCAGCACGGCTTAACATAAGTCCGAGTTACCAGACTTAAGGTATCTCAGTTTTATGCAAGTTTCTCATTTAACTTGAAAAGTGCGGAATAAAACCGATTGACTTGTGAACAGTAGATAAACACAATATATAAGTGCAATATGTAAAAGATAAGGATTCAGGATTTGTTTCTGGAAGTTCGGATATAAATATCCTACGTCTCCCCTTCTTCATCCTCGGAAGGTATCACTAGAATATTTTCTGATTACAGGCCTTCTGCAACCAACCGATCACACAAGCAGCACTTGTATAAACTCCTAGACACTTTACAATATAACACGCAGACGCAGCTGCTGATTGTTTACAACACTTGTATATTTTTCGAACTACTTCACACAGCCAGTTCGTTACAGACTCAGTAAAATATGACAATGAATACACGATATGAGTACTGTAAAATCCTCTGGTTTCTTAAACAAAGAAACTCGATTCAAAGACCGAACCAGATTATGACTTGAAGATATTTCAGTGAATAACAAAGGTTGTATTCTTCAAGTCTTTGAGCTTCGTAAAGATGAATGCAAGGAAAGCCCGTGATACTATTTTGACAGCGTGATCGCAATAGAATAATAGCGAAGGATCGTTTCTTCAATCCAGCTTCTGGTATTTATAGGCTTTGATTGCAACGGTCATAAATGCTTCAAAGGAAAATAAATCCCGTTGGAATCACTGTCAAATTTGTACGCCGTAATCGCTGCTCCACTACACGGTAAAATTTCTCATTGACAGAGCCAATTTGTCTTCTTTCCATTTCTGTGCAAGCATTGAAAAATGGCCTCTGTACATCATACTATTTACCCAAAATAGTACCTACCTTGTCTCCTTAATTCCAGGCAATAGTATGATCCTGATGATCTTTTCTATTTTGAGTATACGATCGTATTTGAATCAATTTAAGCTTGCGCCTGAAATTACTTTGATAACCAGCTCTAACTCCAGCATCGTTGTTAATGATACTGCGACTGGAAAAACACTTGAA
>KV008967.1:159515-170642 GCA_001598015.1 Dorcoceras hygrometricum
AATCACAATTCCGGACTCGCCCAACGGATCATGGTAAAGCGTCTAGAAACATCGCCCCATGATCCCCTAGGTATCACTGATAGTGCCTACAAGAACCAGTCGGTCATGGTTAGCGTACAGTACGGTCCTTTCAATCCATATATCCCGATCAGATCAACGCCCATTGGTAAATCGAGAGTCGCTATAGATCCGATAGCTATGCATACATCTTGGAGATCAAATAGTGACATCGCGATTGTAACTGGGTAAACACATTTACCTAAAACACTTCTAGTACTCTGGCCAGAGATTTATACACTATTATCCCCTCAGATAGCATAGGATATCCACGCATGTCTGCGAGCGGTGAATCCTCGAGAACGATGCATCGACTCCTACATGCATCGGGGTCTCACCCAATCCCGACGCCTTATGACCCCAAGTGAGTCGGCAAACGGGTCAAACTGAGACGCCTATCATGTAGAGTCTCAATGACGTTTCGAGTCGTGAGGACTAATCAGTACAACCAAGACCTCGGACTTATCCACTCGACAAATGGTAACCACTTGGAAAGTCCGAACGAGGGTAGTTCGATAGATCACCAGGTCAATATCTATCTGCATGCTCAGAACATCACAATGTTCCGTACCAATGAAACATGGTACTTCGCATCGCAGATACTAGTCTCGAACTCGGGCGGCCTTATCCTCATTTTGACGGCCCAATAGACTAGGAACATGTTCAGAATACACAGCGACTATTAGATGTGTTTCATGATAGCCGTCATACCCACTATCACATCTAACATACGCTTCAGTGCATTCTAGGTCTTTACTCAACGCAATTGTAAATCATTACACACATAATGAAAGTAAAGAATGCCATATAAGTAAATGCGAATATCATATATAAAGACTGTTTGTACAAGAGTCTATAAAACCCACACGCCACAAGTTGGCTAGTTGGGCATCTACTCTAGCACCAGCTTCTGATCTTGTCTCCAACTCAAACTCGTATTCTTTCAAGTTGGCGAACAAATCGTGCAGCTCTAGCTTGTTCAAGTCTTTTGACTCCCTCATGGCCATTGTCTTCACGTCCCATTCTTTGGGTAGCGCTCTCATGACCTTTAGTGCCAACTCCCTGTTGCTATATTCTTTTCCAAGACTGTTCAGTTCGATCACCACAGCGCTGAATCTTTCGTCGAACTCAGCCATTGTCTCTCCATCCTTCATTTTGATTGATTCATATTTTTGTTGCACCACGGTCAGCTTGTTCTCTTTCGTTTCATCATTTCCTTCGCATATCTGGGTCAGCTTTTCCCAGATGTCTTTTGCTGTAGGACAATTCTTGACCTTGCTGAACATATTCTTGTCTTTGTCCAGCGTCTTGAATAATATGTCATTTGCTACATTGTCTAGATTCGCCTTTTTCTTGTCCTCAATCGTGTACTCATGTCTGGCTTTCGGGAGAAACTGAGGCTCGCCACTTGTTACAGCAACCTCTAGATTTGGCTTCATTATCTTCAGCGGTCCTTCTGTGATGACATACCACATGTCGTCATCCATGGCTGCTAGATGCGCATGCATCCTAATCTTCCAATCACCATACTCTTCCCTCGAAAATAAAGGAATCTTGTTGTGAGAGATCGACATATTAGGATATAATAAAGCACGAAAAACAACTGTTCAATGACTGAGATTTTCCTGCTCTGATACCACTTGATGGTCCCAGAAATAGGATCAATAAGTAAATAGGAGTTCAGAAGGGGGGGGGGTTGAATGAACTCCTTCGATTTATTAAATCTTTTAAAACTGTTTTGCAGCACGGCTTAACTTATGTCCGAGTTACCAGACTTAAGGTATCTCAGTTTTATGCAAGTTTCTCGGTTAACTTGAAAAGTGCGGAATAAAACCGATTGACTTGTGAACAGTTACAGACTCAATAGATATGACAATGAATACACGATATGAGTACTGTAAAATCCTCTGGTTTCTTAAACAAAGAAACTCGATTCAAAGACTGAACCAGAGGATGACTTGAAGATATTTCAGTGAATAACAAAGGTTGTATTCTTCAAGTCTTTGAGCTTCGTAAAGATGAATGCAAGGAAATCTCGTGATACTATTTTGTCAGCGTGACCGCAATAGAATAATAGCGAAGGATCGTTTCTTCAATCCAGCTTCTGGTATTTATAGGCTTTGATTGCAACGGTCATAAATGCTTCAAAGGAAAATAAATCCGTTTGAATCACTGTCTAATTTGTACGCCATAATCACTGCTCCACTACAAGGTAAAATTGCTCATTGACAGAGCCAATTTGTCTTCTTTCCATTTCTGTGCAAGCATTGAAAAATGGCCTCTGTACATCGTACTATTTACCCAAAATAGTACCTACCTTGTCTCCTTTCCAGGCAATTGTACGATTCTACATATCTTTTCCATTTTGAGTATTCGATCGTATTTGAATCAATTTAAACATGCGCCTGAAATTACTTTGATAACCAGATCATATTTTCTTCGTCGTGGTTTCAAATGTTGCGACTTGGAAATGCTTCCAAGTATGCATCGAATGGATTTACATGTGAGATTTTCCAGCGCCTGATTCTTTATATAACCCAACGACTGGTTTCTAGCGTGAAGTCAAAACGCTGTCGTATCAACTTATTCAAGAGACATCGTTTTGTCATCGCTCTCCTCAAATACCAACGACTGGTTCTTTTATAAAGGCTATCGACTGGTTAGTTAAAACGCTGACGTTTTAACTTATCCATACGACATCGTTTTGTAAACACCTTGACTGGTTAAGTAACTCACTATAGCTCTCATCTGGTTTCAATACGGTGTCGCTTCAACTTACTTAAACGTTGTCGTTTTGCACGCGCTACCATTTGACTTCTTGCGTCTGATTTATGAAGACACTTTAGCTTGCGTCTGGTTAACCGATACTATCCTGCGACTGATTCTAAAAGTACTGTACACTGCGTCTGGATTTTCAAACTACTTTACACTGCGTCTGGATCTTCAAACTACTGTACACTACGTCTGGATCTTCAAACTACTGTACACTGCGTCTGGATTACCAAAACATTATCTCTCGTCTGTTTATGTAACACGTCGACTAACACAAGATACTGTAGCTCTCGACTGGATACTCAGAGTCTGAATCAAGGTTCTCTGCGTCTGAATACCCAATACCACTGTCGTCTGTATTCTTGCTAACTATTGACACTGCGTCTGGATTTTCAAACTACTTTACACTGCGTCTGGATCTTCAAACTACTGTACACTACGTCTGGATCTTCAAACTACTGTACACTGCGTCTGGATTACCAAAACATTATCTCTCGTCTGTTTATGTAACACGTCGACTAACACAAGATACTGTAGCTCTCGACTGGATACTCAGAGTCTGAATCAAGGTTCTCTGCGTCTGAATACCCAATACCACTGTCGTCTGTATTCTTGCTAACTATTGACAACGTCTGATTATTCAAGAATAACTTGTCCTATTTTGTTATCACCAAAACTAAATATTTTATCCTAACAGAATCTGTGTGTGTGAGATTTTGCAGTGAACGCTCAACTCTCAGAAAAATAAATCTCACACACTGGGAAAATGCTCTTCAATAGCTGATTGAGACTCAGCAGTAGACAGTCGTTATGCGCTCCTCTCTAATGGAGGTCTACTGCTTCGTCTCCAATTTTCTTCCCTCTATATTTTGCACTCTGTCAAAATCCTGTGTTTTCAACAGTGCTTCTTGTATATATATCTCCTCTCCAAATATGGCCGTTAGACAGTAAATTCAAATCTCTTCTGCGCTTGTCAAGGCCAATTTGTCTTCTTCCCAAATTGTGTGCAACCATCCTCTGTATATTGTACTATTTCTTAGAATAGTACAAATCTTGTCCCCTTGATTTAAGTCATTTGCACGACTCAATTTCAGCCATTGATTCTTTCCGTCTTGAGCGTTGATTGCATCCCAACAGCTGAATGTATTCCAACAATTTGTTCAACAGCTGTTCGCTCGGCTGTTGTCTTTTCTTCGTCACAACACCTCGCGCAACAGGTGGTTCATCTTCATTTGCAACAACTGATACATTAACTTCCAGCAGCTGGTACATCAATTTCCAGCAACTGGTTCATTTACATTGACACTCAACAGCTGGTGTAACTTTGTTTTAGCGCTACGGCTGATTCAACTTTGTCTTTGCGCTGCGTCTGGTTTTTCTTTAGCTACTACATCTGGTTTATTCTCTTCACAGCGTCTGGTTTTGATCCCTGATGCGCAATGGCCGGTTGTCTTTTAATTTCACTGTAGCTAGAGACTGGATCACTGTATCTTGGGACTGAATCACTGTAGCTTGCGACTGGAAATACTGTAGCTTGCGACTGAATCATTGTAGCTTGCGACTTAATCACTGTAGCTATCTGCTGGAAACAACTCCACTTCGCCTTTGTTCTTCACGTCAGTTAACAGCTTCTCCTTAGCACTAAATCTGATCCAACTGCTGATTATGACGTCATCATTGCTGATACCAGCTCTTCTTAACAAAAGAAATACTGACGTCATGGTTGTTGATACTCGATTCTTTCAATAGCAACGCTGATGTCATCATTGCCGAATCCATCTTCTCCAGCTTCTCTTTACGCGACACAACTAACAGCAAGTGCAACTGTTCCACGTAAGCATATCTGTCCACGCTGGGCTCCACATAAGCAAAGTTGTCCATTCATGACGCCACGTAAGCAAAGCTGTCCACATAAGCGAAGCTCAACTACTTTGTAGCGTTCCAACTGTTATCAGATTTCTCCTCAGCAGAAATCTTCAATAGAAAGCTTCTCTAACAGATTTCTCACTGATATCATCTGCACACTACGTAGAGTTGTTAGAAACACAATAATAAGTATTGTGTAATTCCAAATTCAATCTGGATCTGTTGACACAGATCCATCAATCTCTCCCTTCTTGATTTACACAAAACTTTAAATAACAAATGCATGATCTAACAATTCTCTCCCTTTTTGTGGGAATAAAAAAGGGTTAGAAATCTGGTCTTCCATTTAAATGAAGCTCTCCCTACACTTCCACACCAAAAATCGTGACAGCAGGAATTATTTTCAGAATTGAAAATAAAAGAATTTTGGGAAGAACCATATGCATGAATGATATGATTTTAAAAAAGCTGAAAGTGTGCTTCTGCTTTAGCTTATATATGCAGAGAAAGATTAATAATAACTCTCCCTATCTTTTATATTATAAGATCAAATCATTTTTAAAAAAAAATGAAGCACCAGCTGAAATTCCGCATAACAGAAAGTTTAAAAAAAAATTCAGAGCACTTTAAATATTGTTTCAAATAAGAACATGTGCTACTGAGTCACTCACATATGAAGAACCAGAAAGAAAATGTGACAGTTAAAGCTCAGATTTTCTTTCATTTCTCCTATTTCGTCCCATTTGCTGTCACCGAGCCTCGCTCCATGTGAACTTATAGCCCAACCGAAATAGGATCTTGGCATCCACATTGAACTCGCGCATTCCGTGTCAGCTCGACAAAAGAAAACATTTATACATATAAAACAAATCATTTTCATTTAGCATTCATAATGTAAGCTTCCCAAAAAAAACAATTAAGACATTTTAAAAAAATATCACATGCGTTTTAAAATAAGTGCTCGTTCAAGAACACCCTGCTCTGATACCACTTGTTAGGACCGAAAAACAACTTAACAGCGCTGCTATTGCAAAAAAATAAAATTTTGCACTGCTATTATTTGGTGCAATACCTCGGGTTCTTGAACATTAAAACAGATCACCGGAGACAGATCTGATATGAAATAAAATCATGCGGAAAACACCAGAACTGAATCCTAATTTTAAACCTTAATGCAAACAGATTTATGTTAGACAGAAATCTATTACTGTGCGTGTGTGACAACTTGAGTGTTATGCAATGCTATGTTTAAAGTGCGTATGCGGAACTGTAAATAATAAAGAATACAATACACAGCTTATTTGTTTATGGAAGTTCGGACATCAATGTCCTACGTCTCCCCTTCTTCCTTCTTCAGGAAGGTTCCACTAGAAGATTTGATCTACACATCGTGTACAGACCCGATCCCACAACCAGCAGCTGCGAGAACTCCTAGACTCCACCAGCCCTCGGCTGTCACTCACTTGTTTTACGCCTATGTGAGAAAGGCTACAAACACAGAATTTAACGTCGTCGTGCTTGGCCGGGATCTGATTTTTGTTTGTGATTCACTCGCTAAGCAATTACGCACTTCTCTCAAAATATGCGAGTGAATCTGTGTGTGTGAGACTTTACAGTGAACGCTCAACTCTCAGAAAAATAAATCTCACACACTGGGAAATGCTCTTCAATAGCTGATTGAGACTCAGCAGTAGACACTCGTTAAGCGCTCCTCTCTAATGGCGGTCTACTGCTTCGTCTCCAATTTTATTCCCTCTGTATTTTGCACTCTGTCAAAATCCTGTGTTTTCAACAGTTCTTCTTGTATATATAGCTCCTCTCCAAATATGGTCGTTAGACAGTAAATTCAAATATCTTCTACGCTTGTCAAGGCCAATTTGTCTTCTTCCCAAATTGTGTGCAACCATCCTCTGTATATTGTACTATTTCCCATAATAGTACAAATCTTGTCCCCTTGATTTAAGGAATTTGCACGAATCAATTTCAGCCATTGATTCTTTCCATCTTGAGCGTTGATTGCGTACCAACAGCTGAATTTATTCCAACAATTTTTTCAACAGCTGTTCGCTCAACTGTTGTCTTTTCTTCGTCACAACACTTCGCGCAACAGCTGGTTCATCTTCATTTGCAACAGCTGATTCATTAACATCCAGCAGCTGGTACATCAACTTCCAGCAACTAGTTCATTTACATTGACACGCAACAGCTGGTGTAACTTTGTTTTAGCGCTACGGCTGATTCAACTTTGTATTTGCGCTGCGTCTGGTTTTTCTTTAGCTACTGCGTCTGGTTTATTCTCCTCACAGCGTCTGGTTTTGATCCTTGATGCGCAACGGTTGGTTCTATTTTAATTTCACTGTAGCTAGCGACTGGATCACTGTAGCTTGTGACTGAATCAACGTAGCTTGCGACTGGAAATACTGTAGCTTGCGACTGAATCACTGTAGCTTGCGACTGAATCACTGTAGCTTGCGACTGAATCACTGTAGCTTGCGACTGAATCACTGTAGCTTGCGACTGAATCACTGTAGCTTGCGACTGAATCACTGTAGCTTGCGACTGAATCACTGTAGCTTGCGACTGAATCACTGTAGCTTGCGACTGAATCACTGTAGCTTGCGACTGAATCACTGTAGCTTGCGACTGAATCACTGTAGCTTGCGACTGAATCACTGTAGCTTGCGACTGAATCACTGTAGCTTGCGACTGAATCACTGTAGCTTGCGACTGAATCACTGTAGCTTGCGACTGAATCACTGTAGCTTGCGACTGAATCACTGTAGCTTGCGACTGAATCACTGTAGCTTGCGACTGAATCACTGTAGCTTGCGACTGAATCACTGTAGCTTGCGACTGAATCACTGTAGCTTGCGACTGAATCACTGTAGCTTGCGAATCTAGATCTGTTGACACTAGAAGATTTTATGTACACAGTCCTTCTGCAGACAACCGATCACACAAGCCTCACTTGTATGAACTCCTAGCAACTCCACAAACTTCCACGCAGACGCAGCTACTGGTTTACAACAATTTGTAATATTTTCAAATGACTTTTTAAGAGCACGTTTGTTACCGACTCAATAATGATAATAACAATGAATACAGTAATTTGAGTGCTGTAAAATCCTCTGGTTTCTAAACAAAGAAACACGATTCAACAATGTGAACCAGAGGAAGACTCGAAGATTTTTCTATGAAGATCAACGGTTTTTTTCTTCGAGTGTTTGAGCTTTTGAAAGATAACTTCAATGTGTGAAAAGCTCTGGGAGTAATTTGACAGCATGCCCACAAGGTAATAAGAGTGAAAGGATTTTTTCTTCATTCCAGCTTCTGCTATTTATAGTCTTCGATCACAACAGTCATTTAATTTTCCAAAGGAAATAAATCCATTTGAATTTCTGTCAAATTTGTACACCGTAATTCCTGCTCTACTACTAGGCAAGTCGCACTATGTCAGAGCAAATTTGACGTCTCTCCATATTTGTGCAAACATCGTAAACCACCCTCTGATACATTGTACTATTTAACCAGAATAGTACTGATACTGTTACCTCAATTAATGGCATATGTATGATTCAATCTCTGCCCTTGATTTCTTCTGATATGAACGTTTGAATCGGTTCATAGTTTGCACAACAGCTGATGGCTTGAACAATTGAAAGAATACATCTGCTGATTACTTCATTGCCAGATAATATGCATCAGCTGATCGCTTGAAATATTTCACTTTAAAAAGTATCGGCTGGTCCAAGATCACTGTAGCTATCTGCTGGTTTCTCTTAGGAGATGTACGTGCTGGTTATCACCATCGCAAAAACCATCGACTGAATCATAGCACGAAGGCAAAACGCTATCGTATCCATTTATCCAAACGACATCGTTTAACTACCGCTAACATTAAGTTCCATCGGCTGGTTAAACAATCCACTGTAGCTCTCGACTGGTAATTACACTGAGACTGTCGACTGATAATATAAACCATCGACTGATTTTTAGCGCTAGTTCAAACGCTCTCATTTTAACTTATTCTAACGACATCGTTTTGCCATCACTAACGTCAAGTACCATCGACTGGTTAATCGAACTACTGTAGCTATCTGCTGGAAACAACTCCACTTCGCCTTTGTTCTTCACGTTTGTTAACAGCTTCTCCTTAGCACTACGTCTGATCCTACTGCTGATTGTGACGTCATCATTGCTGATACCAGCTCTTCTTAACAAAAGAAATGCTGACGTCATGGTTTCTGATACTCGATTCCTTCAATAGCAACGCTGACGTCATCATTACTGAATACTTCTACTGCTGAATCCATCTTCTCCAGCTTCTCTTTACGCGACACAACTAACAGCAAGTACAGATGTTCCACGTAAGCATATCTGTCGACGCTGGGCTCCATGTAAGTAAAGCTGTCCATTCATGACGCCACATAAGCAAAGCTGTCCACATAAGCGAAGCTCAACTACTTTGTAGCATTCCAAATGTTATCAGATTTCTCCTCTTTTAACTTCATTCCAACCTTCTGAATGCTTCTTTTCACTATTGAATCTTCTTCATCAACCTTCTTCAACAGAAAGCTTCTCTAACAGATTTCTCACTGATATCATCTGCACACTACGTAGAGTTTTTAGAAACACAATAATAAGTTTTGTTAATTCAAATTCAATCTGGATCTATTGACACAGATCCATCAATCTCTCCCTTTTTGATTTACACAAAACTTTAAATAACAAATGCATGATATAACACACCTACACGACAGGCCGCCGACAAACGCTTCGTTCTCCTTGCTCCGGCCACCACTGGCCGGAGCCCGCCGGCTGGACCACCCCCAGGTCCAGCCGGTCCTAACCTGACCGGCCCTAGCTCCAACCATGGTCGCACCTGGACGCACGAACCTGGAGAAGCATACGCATCGCGCGGCACGGACACAAGCACTGCATGGTGTTTTTCATATAGCCAACGGTTCGACCCTTAAACCCCCACTTTGAACCATTACAAGCTACCCCTAGGACCACCATGAACCATCTAACATCGAGCCAAAACCACTCAAGCAGTCCATCGACCGAAACCATGTAAGAAAGTTGAAAAACCGTGAGGTGTACATGAGGAAATACATGATCGTGATCATATGAGTGAAGATCTGAAACATCCATTTAAAAGCCATGCATAATCTTTGTAGAAACAGTATATTATGATCTAAATTGTGAGAAAAGAGAGAATAAAACATGCCTTGATCGAAAAATAAGCGGAGATACGCGATACCGGAGCGGAGGACAATTGAGTAGACCAACACCTTTGAGTTTCAATCAAAACATGAAAGTTTTCGGCCACCTAGGGGAAGAAGAAGGCTGAAGTCGGCTGATGATAGGAGGGGCTAGGGTAAATTTTCGAAATAGTGCCACCTTGTTTTGTTAAGGAAATAAAAGGCCTATTCCAATACTAACCCTCCTCTAATTAAAAAGGCTTAAAAATATTTAAAGTTCAGACTTCAAGCCTTTAATTTTCGTAATATATGGTCTTTAAAATTTAAAAGTGTAGTAAAAGTCATAAAAATAGCCCGTGGCGAAAAACGGGTCCCCCTCGATAACCGTGCATAAAATCTCATTTTTTGGAACTGGTGCATAAAATAAAAATATTTTGCTTTAAAATATGTCTAAGGGCTAAAACATTTAAATATTTTCGATTTGGTCATCTCCGAACTCGTCCCCGCTTGCCGGACTCAAATCGTACCGTAAAGTGACATGCACAAAGTAAAGCATAAAATCATCATATAATCACATAAATGACATGAAATCATACTAACATAAGGTTTTCCCCTAGTCATGCATTCAATTCAACGTAATTAGGATTTCTGGGCGTTACAACTCTCCGTCCCTTATAGAAATTACGTCCCCGAAATTAAGTTACGTACCGAAAAGCTCTGGATAGCGCGTACGCATATCGGCCTCGGTCTCCCAGGTAGCCTCATCGACCGAGTGATTCTGCCACCGGACCTTGACCATCTGAATCCTCCGCGCTCTAAGCCTGCGCTCCTCTCGCGCTAAGATCTGAACCGGTCGCTCCTCAAAAGATAAGTATGGTGACAACTGAAGCGGCTCAAAATCCAGCACATGAGATGGGTTCGGGACGTACTTTCGTAACATCGAAATATGGAACACGTTATGCGCTGCTGACAGACTGGGTGGTAGTGCTACGCGATATGCTAACATACCGACCCTCTCCAAGATCTCAAACGGTCCAATGAACCTCGGACTGAGCTTGACTCTCCGGCCGAAGCACATCACGCCCTTCATAGGAGATATCCTCACAAAAACATGGTCCCCTACTGCCAACTCCAGATCTCGTCGTCTACGATCGGCATAACTCTTTGACGTACTCTGAGCTGTCCTCATCCGATCTTGTATCCTGGTCACAATACTCTGCTGTCTGCT
>KV008967.1:180584-193368 GCA_001598015.1 Dorcoceras hygrometricum
AATTTGTTCCTCTTCGTCCGCTCTTGGTTCGCTACATGTGGCATGTACACCAAAATCGCAGAAAACTGCTTCGCATACTCGGCCACTCGCATGCTACCCTGCTTGAGGTTGTCAAACTCTCGCTCTCGGCTGGTGAAGTGGGACTCCGGGGTATACTCCTGACGGAACGCCTCACAGAATCTCTCCCAGGTGATCACCGCCCCACTATCACGAAGCATCCTAGAGGTACTTCTCCACCAGCGCTGCGCGTCATCCCGCAACTGCAGCACTGCTAACTTCAATCTCTTTTCCGGACCGTACTCCAAGGTATCAAACAACTCCTCCATCTGGACTAGCCAAGCCTCAGCTTTCGCACCACCCTCAGTAGCAGCAAACGTCGGAGGGTTTGTACGCTGAAATCGAGCTAAAACTAGTTCCATCTCACCTATCCTTCGAGTCACATCATCCACCCGATGAACATCCTCATCACTATCTGGAGCCCTAGACCCCTCAGCGGAACGTCTAGACACAAGTCTAGAGGTAAGGCTAACAACAGATATAACATCAAGGCAGATAATAATCACTTAAGTCACAGAGTCAATCAACAATCAAATCAAAACTCTGTGCCTAGACTCGAGTGTGATCAAAAGAAATAGAGCTTATCTAAGTTTAAGCTCCGATACCAAAAATGTCAGGCCTCGTGATAATTACTCATATTTAACACATAATAAACGCATAACACGGAAGCTAAAATCAGGGCTTAAAAATATTTCGAAATCATTTGGGCTTGAACGTACAAACATACATTCGAAATATCGATAATCAAAATATAAGTTAACTCAAACTTATACAATCAGGAAACAAAAACAAATCAAATCGAATACAAATCCCCAATACACAGAAATGCGGGGCATTCCCCGGTTCATTACATATCATAAATATAACTGGGATTCATGGGAAAGGGGATCGACCAGCTGAACCTCCACTCTGTCCAGCCTGGCTACCTGAAGATCCTACAAATGGGTAACACAGACCCAAGGCACAAAAAGCAGGAAAACAAATACGAGGTCAAGCCTCAGTACGAAGATCTATCAAAACAGCTAAACATGCAACATGCTATAATCAATCTGTCAAGGCTCAATATGTATGCATGTATGCCAATTCAATATCCAATAAACAATGCATACATAATCAATACGTAAAACAAAATGTAACTCAATCATTCAACACACTGATTCACGTAAGTCACAGCAGTAAGACTCACAACATCAATCACAGCATGTTCACGCCTAAAGCTGCTAAAGGCTGCTCAATTCGTACCTCAATTCCACAAATTCTACCTCACAGATTTCACAAAAAAGGCACGGCAGAACTCAAGGCCAGCAACTAGCTTTCTCCTGACTTTGAAATTCACGGCAGACACTTCCTGCGAGCTCAAATCTGCCACAGAGCCTCACAAATCAGCTTAATACTAGTTCAAATCTGAACTTCTAAGCATCATGGCCTACGGTCAGAACTCCACTCTAGTTATAAAAGTCTACGCATGCCTTAACTACAAGAACAAAGCTCAAAACAACAAAGGATGCTCACCCAGAAGTTCACGCTAGCAGGAGGAAAACACGGCACAGGTTTTTCCCAAAAACTTCGAACGCTAGCAACTCCACGCTTCTAGATTCACCATTAATTCAAGGTCTAAAATGGGTAGCAATCGAAAGAGCTAATCTAGGGGATTTCAACGCCACCAAGATTATAAAAAAAAAAAAGGCTGGGAGCGACGGGAATCGGCGGTGGAAAGCTACGGTGAACAGTAGCAAGTCGAGGGTTTCAACAAAGAAGATAAGAAATGATGGGTTGAGAAATATTCTAAGTGTAGTTCGGCACTTCTATTTATGCCTCAATTCAATGGCTACCGTCTAAGTCAAACACCGACAAAAACAGATTCCTGCAACGCAAAATAGAGCCAACCAGATTTCACAATCCAGCGCTTAATCATCATATCCCAGCGTTAACACAAACGCTCGCTCGCAAGTAAAAACGACAACGTTACGGTAAAACAGATCTCAGCGCTCAACGCAACAGATCTCTACGCCTTAGCAACGTGAAACGCTAAAACGACGACGCCGCATCACTCCAACTAGATCTCTCCTCGAAATACCACGCTAGCGCTCAAACAGATCTCTCCACTAAGCGCGATCCATCAGACGTCAACTCTACATGTTGACCAACACGTGAAATCTGCTTACGTCAGCAGACATCTTCACGCGAACTATCACCGCATTCTATACAACGAAACCAGATCTCTCAATCCAGCGGTACCCGCTACAGTTCCGTTCACCAAATAATGAAACAAAAGCGTTGCTCTCTCGTGCCACTCTCTTCAATCCAGACCTTACCAAAACGACACCGTTTTACTCAATTCTCGCGGCACTACACGCAACGCTAAGGAAAATAGATTTCTATCTAAATCTAACCAAATCAACTTCAAATCGCTAATAGATTTCACCCGATAAACCCGAATAAAATCTGGACAACTCCAACTAGAGATCTGAATTTCCTCAAATCAGATTTCACCAAAAATTCAAAATTCCAGAAATCAAAAATCTTAATTCTCGTGACTAATCCTACTCCAAAATCTGATTAATCACAAATCTTGAAATCTGATTCCTCACAGTTCAACTCCCGGTAGTCAATACACAACCTCGTGCTACCATCCTTCTTCTTCACAAACAGAACTGGTGCACCCCATGGAGAGAAACTAGGGCGAATGAACCCCTTGTGAAGAAACTCCTGAATATGCTCTTTCAACTCATTCATCTCGGTAGGAGCTAACGATACGGTGCCTTAGAGATAGGCAGTGTACCCGGCATCAGCTCAATAGAAAACTCCACCTCTCTCTCTGGTGGAACTCCTGCGACATCGTCAGGGAAAACATCTGTGAAGTCCCTGACTACCTCCACATCAGACAACGAGGGGCCTGCTGAATCCCCTGAAGCAGTAACACTGGCCAAGAACGCCTGACATCCGAGCTCGACTAGCTTCCTGGCCTGTAAGAAAGACATGAATCTAGGTTTCCGCGGCCTCCTAGCTTCCTCAAATAAGAAGGGCTCCTTCCCTAGCGATCTGATAGAAACTGTCTGCCTCTGAAAAATCAATCACTGCTCCGAACTCTGTCAGCCAATCCATGCCTATGATGAGTTTGAATCCCGAAATCGGCAATACCACTAGATCTGCTTGAAATGCATGATCTTGGAACATCATCATCAATCCCTGAACCACGCAGGTCGTCATAAACTCCTCTCCTGACAGGACCGTCACTGCGAGAACCATACCCAAGCTCTCCGGTGTAATACCCATCCTCTGCGTAAACGCACTCGAAATAAATGAGGAAGTCCCTGACTACCTCCACATCAGACAACGAGGGGCCTGCTGAATCCCCTGAAGCAGTAACACTGGCCAAGAACGCCTGACATCCGAGCTCGACTAGCTTCCTGGCCTGTAAGAAAGACATGAATCTAGGCTTCCGCGGCCTCCTAGCTTCCTCAAATAAGAAGGGCTCCTTCCCTAGCGATCTGATAGAAACTGTCTGCCTCTGAAAATCAATCACTGCTCCGAACTCTGTCAGCCAATCCATGCCTATGATGAGTTTGAATCCCGAAATCGGCAATACCACTAGATCTGCTTGAAATGCATGATCTTGGAACATCATCATCAATCCCTGAACCACGCAGGTCGTCATAAACTCCTCTCCTGACAGGACCGTCACTGCGAGAACCATACCCAAGCTCTCCGGTGTAATACCCATCCTCTGCGTAAACGCACTCGAAATAAATGAGTGGGTCGCCCCTGAGTCTAGTAATGCACGGGTAGTAACACCAAGCACACGAATCTCGCCTGAAACGGACACAACACACAGGCACGCGTTTACAGTTAAGCTAGGTCTCGACAAGTAGTTCAGATGCCTAACACATATTCTAGGTTAGCTAGCCCTAGTGTCCAAGATTGCATAGAAGTCCTAGAAGGCAAACAGTTCCACTAAGTTCAACAAGTCAAAGGCATGAATATCCTAGTAGTGTTCTACTCACCATGCAGTCTGGTTACAATAAACACTAAACTCAAAAATCATAGAAATGGCGGAAATCTTAAAGAGGAATACCCGTAAGTAAGGTAGTATCCAGGTCTGCCGCCTCTGCCTGCATCACAAAGACACGACCCTTGGTCTGTCTCTTCTTCGGGCAATCCCTGGAAATTTGTCCCGGTTTCTTGCAATGAAAGCACTTCTGTGAGGCTCTCTGCTCACAATTAAGTCTCTAATCTCAATCAGTGGGTTATTAATTTAAACTAAACAAGTTTATTAAATCTAATCTGGTTCGTATATAAGATAATAAAATTTCTTCTTTTCTAACCAGCAGAAGCTAACCACCAGCAGCTTAAAGGAAAATTCAACTTGTATCGTAAACATTATTCATTTATTAGAACACTTCATAGTATACAGTGATTACAAGCTAGGTTTACTAGTACATGCTTGATTCTTATATACAAAACCAGACTTGAGCAACCTAAAAATACACTGTCCAAAAACATAAACTATCAGCTGGTGTTCATTATTCCTGCTGCTGACCCAGCGTCTAGGTAGTTGTCTCTCGCTACCCTTGGTTGCTCCCCACTAGTTCCTTCCTCCTGTTGTCATGCACACATACAAAACAAGACAACAGCCGGATAAACTCCGGTGAGAATCATCTCAGTATAATATGTAGGCATAAATAATATCAATAAAATGAATCACAGTGTATCAACTGTAAAACAAATGCAATGCAATGAATGATTCTGTTTCTCTTATTCGATCTCAGAATTGATTCCATTTCAGTTCGATGCCATCAAGATTTGTATCCGATCTTGACATGAATATTCATCTATCGAAACCATCTCCGACTTCGAAAATCAGGCCAACTCAGTCCTGGGCATTAGAATCAACTCAATTCTCTCCAATATGCAATATCATGCAAATATAAAAGATCCACTACATGTGATGGATCGACACATACACAATTCAAGTTCTAAATCAAGAACAGAAACAAACATGTATGTGATTTCATCGGGATACTAAAGAAATATCACTCTCGAGTAATCAAATCCCTGACTCTTCTGTCAGATTATACCTTCGTTCCTCGGTTTTGAAATACTTCACTTCTTGCTTTCAAACTCTGTTTCAACACTTCCTATTTCGTTGGTGTAATATTCAGTCGCAACAAAACCAGCTTTCTCAATCAGCTGTCACATAACAACCAGTCGCTGTATGAATCCAGTCGCAACAAAGATCCAGTCGACATATGAATACAAACCAGCAGGTGCATAAAGAACGCTCGCTAAAATCAGCAGAAGAAATCAAATGTTGTATTCGAAATTACAATCTCGAAACGACACCGTTCTAACTAAACGAAATGACACCGCAGCGTTTTACCAGCAGGCAACAATATCTCTTGCAAAGAACCAGATGCTGGTTGTCGAATTCTCTTCAAAATCCATCATCAGCTGGTTACGCAAAATCACTCAAAACGACGACGCGTCAACTAATCTAAACGACGCCGTACTAGATATGCCACATCGCTACCAACTGCTGGTAAACCAGTAGGCACCCATCCTTCACAGCGATTCAAAACCAGCAGTTGCACTTACCCAAATGACGTCGATGCGCATATAACAACCAGCAGATAAAAAAACCCATCGACTGTTTTCAGATCCTTCGACTGGTCACTCATTCACACCAAACGATATCGTATCGAGGTTCCTGTTCATAAGTCAAAATGATGTCGCATTGCTCTCTCGACTGTAACCAAATTTCACATACTTGCATCGACTGACTTGCGTTTATTACGAAAACGACGACGTCGCACCTACGTCATCAAACCCAGTCGACACATCAATAAACCAGCAGATACACGAAGAACTCTTGCTGCTGGTTATCACTTACTAATTCTCTTCTTAATTATCTCGGGCATTACATTTCTCCCCCTCTAAAATTCGAGTTCGTCCCCGAACTCATCAGCAGTCGCTATATGCATATAGGAATCATGCAGTAACAAAAATTTGTATCAATGAACACATAAGCAGGAAAATTGCACAAATAGCAGTTACCTGCAATAACATCATCAGGAGCTGCTTGTGCTTGTTCTTCAGTCAAAGCAAACACTCTTGCTTGCTGTTTAGGAGGTTGACTTACTGTTTGGCTTCCTCCTTGTCTACCCTGCTGCTGATTCTGGGGTTGAAATAAATATACAGAGGAGGCTTTCCTTTCTGGAATTGGCACTGTTCTCGCTGTTCCCGGATACTGTGTATTCCCAGAATCACGTTGAGGGCAAATTCGTGCAAAATATCCAGGTTGATTGCAAATACGGCAAAAGACCAGACACTCCTCTACATTGGTCTGTAGCATGTCTGCCTCCACACTTGGTACAGTAATCACCAAATTCCTGTCCAGCTCCCAGTTGTTTGAATTCATTTGAACTGAAGGAGCTACTGGTACCTGAACATTTAAATTGTTTTCCTATTCCTGGAAAGAAAGTTTTCTTTCCACTACTACTGTTTCCAGCATCAAATCGAGGGGGCGGTGGAATTTGAAATTCCTCTTGTGATGCTCTTGCGTCTGGTGGTACAAATTGTGATCTACGTTGCCTTAGCAATCCAGCTTCTGCACCTTTTGCACGATTCAACGCATCGGCAAAAGTATTTGGTCGACCAGTGTTCACCAAAGTAAACACGTCAGGATTCAGGCCATTGATAAACTGATCAGCTTGTGCTTCATCGCTGATGGCAACATGTGGCGCAAATTTAAGCAAACTGGTAAATTTAGCAACATTTTCTTCAATAGTCAATGACCCTTGTCTCAGGTTTGCAAATTCTGCCCCTTTATCCTTCCGATACGAGACGGGGAAAAATCGTTGATAGAAAGCTGTTCGAAATACTGCCCAAGTATTCACAGTACCCTGATTCTCAAGCACTTTCTTGGTTGCTATCCACCAACTTTTACCCAGACCATGCAACTGGTGAACTATCAGTTTTACCCGACGATCATCGGTATATTCAAGTGCTTCAAACAACTCCTCAATATCTTCCAACCAGTTCTCACATTCTATCGCATTCTCTGTTCCTGCCAACGTTGGTGGTTTAAACGACTGAAACCGTTTCAACAACGTTTCCATCGGAGTAGCAGCTGTATTCAACATATCAGTCGATGTACTACCCTGCTCTGTCTGTCTGTTGGTTGTTCTTCGAGGAGGCATATCTATAAATCAAACAGACTTAGTCATCATTTCTCATCAATCAATAACAAGTCAATCTCAGTCCCTCCTCTGATTAGCATACATCAATGTACTGCTTTTCAAAAGATCGAGTTCTGATTCATGCTTCGTTCAATACATGCTATCTCAAATCTGCTCGGCATAGTCTTACCAGTTCTTCACATCATCAGATGATATAAATTCAAAAGCAGTAAAACATATACCACACAAGCATTCAATCAATTAATCACTCAGGAAGAACTCGATCTACCCCCACTCATCTAATTCAATACTCTTAATGATGTAGTAGGCTCTGATACCATCTGTTGTGAGGCTCTCTGCTCACAATTAAGTCTCTAATCTCAATCAGTGGGTTATTAATATAAACTAAACAAGTTTATTAAATCTAATCTGGTTCGTATATAAGATAATAAACTTTCTTCTTTTCTAACCAGTAGAAGCTAACCAGCAGCAGCTTAAAAGAAAATTCAACTTTTATCGTAAACATTATTCATTTATTAGAACACTTCATAGTATACAGTGATTACAAGCTAGGTTTAATAGTACATGCTTGATTCTTATATACAAAACCAGACAAGCAACCTAAAATACACTGTCCAAAAACATAAACTATCAGCTGGTGTCATTATTCCTGCTGCTGACCCAGCGTCTAGGTAGTTATCTCTCGCTACCCTTGGTTGCTCCCCACTAGTTCCTTCCTCCTGTTGTCATGCACACATACAAAACAAGACAACAGCCGGATAAACTCCGGTGAGAATCATCTCAGTATAATCAGCAGGCATAAATAATATCAATAAAATGAATCACAGTGTATCAACTGTAAAACAAATGCAATGCAACGAATGATTCTGTTTCTCTTCTTCGATCTCAGAATTGATTCCATTTCAGTTCGATGCCATCAAGATTCGTATCCGATCTTGACATGAATATTCATCTATCGAAACCATCTCCGGCTTCGAAAATCAGGCCAACTCAGTCCTGGGCATTAGAATCAATTCAATTCTCTCCAATATGCAATATCATGCAAATATAAAAGATCCACTACATGTGATGGATCGACACATACACAATTCAAGTTCTAAATCAAGAACAGAAACAAACATGTATGTGATTTCATCGGGATACTAAAGAAATATCACTCTCGAGTAATCAAATCCCTGACTCTTCTGTCAGATTATACCTTCGTTCCTCGGTTTTGAAATACTTCACTTCTTGCTTTCAAACTCTGTTTCAACACTTCCCGGGAACTTCACAGAATCACAGTTCAATATCAATAGTCACGGTGTTCCAGTCTTCGAATTCAATCTTATTTATAGGTGCTAGTCTCTGGTTCTGGTGGAATTTCCAACGCAATCGGTATGAATTCCACGTGTCATGCTGAGTATTGATTTCCCAGATCAGGATATACTCACACCGATCATACATATCGTTATAGAATAAACTCCCACCGCTTCGATCAGTAGGTAGAGCGGGTCAACTGTTCTTCGTGGTATAAAGAAATTCTCGCGACTGATGCTACTAAGTCTCACGACTAGAAGCCGTAACTCTATTTCGTTGGTGTAATATTCAGTCGCAACAAAACCAGCTTTCTCAATCAGCTGTCACATAACAACCAGTCGCTGTATGAATCCAGTCGAAACAAAGATCCAGTCGACATATGAATACAAACCAGCAGGTGCATTAAGAACGCTCGCTAAAATCAGCAGAAGAAATCAAATGTTGTATTCGAAAATCTCGAAACGACACCGTTCGAACTAAACGAAACGACGTCGCAGCGTTTTACCAGCAGGAAACAATATCTCTTGCAAAGAACCAGATGCTGGTTGTCGAATTCTCTTCAAAATCCATCAGCAGCTGGTTACGCAAAATCACTCAAAACGACGACGCGTCAACTAATCTAAACGACGCCGTACTAGATATGCCACATCGCTACGAACTGCTGGTAAACCAGCAGGCACCCATCCTTCACAACGATTCAAAACCAGCAGTTGCACTTACCCAAACGACGTCGCTGTGCATATAACAACCAGCAGATAAAACAACCCATCGACTGTTTTCAGATCCTTGGACTGGTCACTCATTCATACCAAACGATATCGTATCGAGGTTCCTGTTCATAAGTCAAAACGATGTCGCATTGCTCTCTCGGCTGTAACCAAATTTCACATACTTGCATCGAATGACTTGCGTTTATTACCAAAACGATGACGTCGCACCTACGTCATCAAACCCAGTCGACACATCAATAAACCAGCAGATACACGAAGAACTCTTGCTGCTGGTTATCACTTACTAATTCTCTTCTTAATTATCTCGGGCATTACAACTTCCCTGATCCTACCATGCACGGTCCGGGATGCTGCTTGTTGCACTCCTTGCAGGTCAAATATCCTCCGGGGTTAGGGGCGCTGGCCCCCCGCTGTCGTGGCCTCTGCTGGCTCTGTGGTCTATACTGCTGCTGTCCCTACTGAGTTGGGCCCTTAGAAGGCCCCTGAAACGGTCTCTTCACTGGAGGATGCGAAGACTGGCCCCTGACGGGCGGCTGCATCTGCCTCTTCCTCTGATAGTCCTCCCTCATATCCTTCCGGCCCCTCTCGGACCGGTAAGCCCTGTTCACTGCCGTCATATAGGTCTCCACGTCCGCCATGTTGACATCGTGGCGGATGTCAGGTCGCAGTCTATCAGTAAACTGCCTCAGCTTCTCACTCTCTATGGTAGCAATCGCGGGTACAAAGGGACATCCCCGCTCAAACTGCTGAACATACTCTGCAACGGATTTGTCTCCCTGACGGAGACTCATAAACTCCCGAACCAGCTGGTTCTGGGCATCCACAGTAAAGTACATCTCAAATAAGACCTTCTTGAACTCTCCCCACGTCAAGCTCTCCAGATGTAGTCCAACCACTGTGCCCTTCCACCAAAGAGCGGCATCTGCCTTCAGCATAAAAACCGCACAACGGACCTTGTCGGCTTCCGTCAGACCCATGAAATCATAAATAGTCTCCATGGATCGTATCCACTCCTCAGCAACGAGCAGATCAGTAGTGCCAGAAAACTCCTTAGGTCCCTTCTTGCGGAACCTCTCAGCAATATCTTCCTCATGATACTTCCCGGGTCGCTCCGTCTGACGCTCCAATAGCCTAGTAATCCCGGCTAACATCTCCACGTAACTGACAGACTGGCAGTGCGACTTCCGAGCTCCACGCAGCAGGATAGTACCCCACCAGAACCACCGCTTTGATACCAAGTTGAAACGTACTAAACCTCTATATTTTTTTTTAAAAGCAAATGTGGAATAAACATTTTATTAAAATCTATAAATAAAAACCATAACTTAAAGCATTAAAAATAACATCTCAACATCCGTTTAAAACGAGCAGCAAAATATCCTCAATCCACATCCCACAAGCTAACATAAAACAGAGTAATTAAAGTTGTTGCGAAAACTGAACATGTCTAAAAGAAAGGACATAAAATATCTGAGTGGTCATGGGGTAACAGCCGCAGCGGAGCATCAGACGTCCTCACCGCCAGTCGGAGTAATCTCATCATCATGCTCACCTGCACCATTTAAACCTATTGAGCCTAAAGGACCAGCATGCTCTATCCGCTAATAACAAGGTACATATAATAAAACCACATGCAGACACATAAGTATAGGAACATAATTTCATGACATGCGTGCTTGAAAGATCTTAACGTTAAAACATACTGTAGTCATGCATACTTCATCATATAACATATATATTAAGGCATGGCATAAACATAACATAACTTAAAAGAGCATATGATTCGTATCCATTAAGTGAGAGCCATTATTCGATTGATCAATCTATAAACCAACGTACGTGGCGGTGTGGTTCACCCCGATGTCACACGAGGATCCCTATATGTCACACCTCTATGCTGCCACTTCACCATGATGTCACACATGGATCCATAAGCTCATACATTAACAGGGAATCCCCGGGCCCGGCTACCCGGCTAACTCCCATCATTACTTTGCCCCACAACACTTCAATCTTTCAAAATATTTTCCATTCATGCCTTAACATAACTTAAACTTTCATGATGCATGCGTTTCATAAAATCTTGCAACTTAAAAAAAGGATCATGACCCATCAATATATATTTAATTTTCTCAAAACATTTCATAATCAAATATATAGCATAATACGTATATAATTAAATATATATTAATGGGTCTATGCATTAATTTTTCTCGGCCCGGTCAAGGACTTTCTCAAGCGACTGGTCCACTTATTCTAAGCCCAAGGCCTCCACTAGACTTAAATAATACTAAGCCCAACTCAAAATGGGCCCAACATCAAGTAATTACCCCTTTAAAATCATTTGAAGGACTCGGCCCAATACCATCACAACAGGCTTAAAATTCATTTAAAATATCGGTCCAAAATCTAACAATTTGACTAAAATCCAATTTACTTAAAAAATTCCAGCAACTTAAACTAAGTTTTGACTTAAAATCGTTGACCCGAAATCATTTTGACCGAAAATACGATTTTGACTTCAAAAGTTGACTTGACCCGATAAAAAAAATGACTCGAACTTTAAAAATAAAATTACCCGGCCCAAAAATAAAATAACTCGGACCGGACTTAAAATATTTGACTCGACACTTGACCAACTCGACCCGGCCCTATTGAACCGACCCATCGGCCCAAGCCCATCTCCCAATTACCTTAGACCAAAAACACACACACAACATGCTGCCGCCGCGACCAGCAGTCACTTATCATATTCGTTCTCCATGCTCCGGCCACCACTGTCGGATCCCTTCCAACTGGACCACCCCCAGGTCCAGGTGGTTCTAACGTGACCGACCTTGGCTCAAACCATTGGCTAACCAGGGAGAACTGGTCGCTGCAAGTGTACGCTCCAGCCATGCTACGCCGTCGCGACACCACCTGCTGGTTTTCGCATTCGTTATCGCTGCTCCGGCCACCAATGCCAGAGCCCTTCCGGCTGGACCACCCCCAGGTCCAGATGGTCTAACATGATCAACCTTGCCTCAAAAAGTGGCCTAACCAGGGAGAACTAGTTGCTGCAAGTGGACGCACCAGCCATGCTGCACGCCGTTGCGACCACCTCCTGGTTCTCGTGTTCGTTCTCCCTGATTCGGACACCACTGCCAGAGCCCTTCCGGCTGGACACCCCTAGGTCCAGGAGGTTTTAACGAGACCATCCACAGCCCCAACCGTGGTCGCACGAGAGCGCACGACCCTGGAGAAGGCGACGCACAGCGCAGCCTCATAACACACAGCAGAAGGTGTTTTGCATGCAGCCACTAGTTCGACCCTTAATCTACCACTACGAACCACTACAAAACACCCCTAGGACCCCCATGACCCCCTTAAGGTCGAGCCATAACCCCTCAAGCAGTCCATCAACCGAAGCCATGCAAGAAAGTTCGAAAAACCGTGAGATGCACATGAAACAATACGTGATCATGGACATGAATGCAAAGATCTGAAACATTCACATAAAAG
>KV008986.1:4153-15119 GCA_001598015.1 Dorcoceras hygrometricum
GAGAGATATGGTTTTCTCCTTGAAGATGATCAAGGTGATCAGGTTGTTGGATCTGATCCAAGTACTTTCAAGGAGGCAATTTCCGATGCTGATTCTAACTTATGGCTTGAAGCAATACAGTCTGAGTTTGACTCAATGCATGCTAACCAAGTTTGGACTCTCGTTAACCCTCCCGAAGGAATTGGTGGGCCCACGGCTAGCTGTATCCCTGAACCATTGAGGGTCACACAAGTACTAGATTCGAGATTCCCGCACGGATACTCAGCTCAATGTGTTGAGCACGAGAAGAGGATCTCGGGAAGTGCGACTTCCTGAAAGTCAACAGGGGTCAAACCGGGGTTTCCCGCTGTTGAGGGGCAAAACGGTCATTTTGCACTGGGGTTCTGAAAAACGGTTTTTCAGATCATGGCGTTCAGTTTTGGAAACTGAATCGATCGGTCCGATCTGATCGGCGATTGGAGTTACGATGAAGTCTCGGTGGTGGAGATGAACTGAATGTTCATCGTTGGACCCGGGCCCGTTGGGCCGATCCAAGTCCAACACCTAAGTCTATTTAATTAGACTAAGCTTCACTTAACTAAAGAGACAACACTTAACCTAACCCTAAAAGCATTGGCCGCCGCCCTCCCTCCTCTCTACAAGCCGCCGCCGCCGCCCGCCGTGCTCCGCTGCCCGTCTTCGCCGAAAAATTGTTTCCGGCCAATTCGACGAGGAGAATCCGTTCGTTCTGATCTCGTCAGTCCTTCTAGTGCAGGCTGACGAAGGAGTCTCGTTTCTGGTCGTGGACCGGATTGGCGATTTCTACCGCAATCTACCGAGAAGAGCCGACGTTATTGTAACTACGGTTGGAGCCAGGCACAAGTGCCAGCAAGGTAGTGTTTTGAACACCCTATGTATGTTGAATTATGAATTTGTTAATCGTATTGATCGTCTCCCGGCTGTTTAATTTCTGTTCTTCCGCTGCCTCGCCGGGGGGCGGATCCGGATCCCCGACACTAAGACCACCTCTTGAATTTTAGGATCCTTCACCTCCATTGTTAATGTCGCTTCTTCGGTTGCCTGCCATATTCTGCCATAGGAAAGCTTACTAAGGATGGTTGTGTATAAATGCAAAGAAATCGAGAATACTATATCACGAAGGGATAAGCGAATTTTTTTGGATATAAGAATGAACAATGTTTATTCTTATTAAAAAGGTAAAACATATTATATTAATCAACAATATATCCCTCGCCTATAGGAATATCCTCAAGCCCTTCTTCTTCCCGGTCTTCTTCCGGTTCTTCCTCCCATTCATCATCAAATGGAGCAGGAGCACCGTTGTCTTCTTGCAGACCTTGGATTGTTTGGAGTAGGCTAGCTTTCTCCTCTACTAGGGCCTCAATGATTAGGTGTTGCTCTTGGATCGTATCTTTGGCCTCTTGGATACGAGCCTGCAACTTCTGATGGCACTCCATGTGGCTCTCTCTAGCCTGTTGTTTCTTTGCCTTCATCCTTTCAATTTTATTTGACATGCAAAGGCCTATTTCAGTAAGTCTGGCAATGGTCAAGTGCGAGGACTCTAGTGCTACTTGGGTACTCTTATGCTCTTTCTTAGCCTCAACCAGCTTAGAGATACGGTGATCAATGTCATTATTACAGAGGTTCACAGTATTTCGTAGACTATGGTTATCACATTTCTGGATTTGTAAGTCTGTTTCCAGGCTGGATACCTTAGTTTCCAATCCTTCCTTGGTAGCAGCTGACTCTTGTCTCTCGGTTGATAGTTTGGCTCTAAGACATCTAATCATGCGGCTTTGGTTGTCATGGACAATTTGCTTCATGCTAAGGGCAGCAGCAGCACGAGTACGGGGGACAGAGGGGGCCATTTCCTAAAATAGAAGATATTTCCAAAAATAGAAAGTTGTGAGATTATTACATAAACTGTGAGTTCTAACCATGGGGATTACAGAACAGTTGACGGAACTAAAATCGGAGTTCCGTACAAAAAGTTATCGAATTTCAAATCTTTCCAAAAACGGCAAAAACACGATTTTGGAGACCTAAACGAAGGAATTTTGCCAAAAAGCGCCTTATGTCACGACTTAGTGGTGATTATTGCTCGTTGGGCGTTTCGGAGGGGGTAGCACTGGTCTTATGAGAAAATCTACAGGTTCGTCCCGGACCTTGCAAAATTTCAGATTTGGTTTTCCAACCGGATTATGAACCTGGTGAGCTCTGATACCACTAAAATGTCACGCCCCGAGACCGAGACTCATGACATCGGCAATGTTAAACAATTATAAAATTGTAAAAACACTAAGCCTCATAGTATAGTTCGAAAACCAGTCTGTTACATAATCAAATAATCGTCTTTACAACTGAAAATCAGAGAATATTTGAAGCGAAAATTACATTAACAAAAACTGAATCTTCACCAGCCCCAGAACAGCTCTTGTTCCTCCTCTTCAACCTGTTTTTCGTTCTTATCTAGGTGGGAGAAGTAAGGGGTGAGTGTTTGGGGAAACACTCAGCAAGTGGGGGACACCATCCGAGCATAGCAAAGACATGTACATATATAGAACAGAGCATATAACAAAACAGAGCATAGCATAACAGGTAGCACTGATAGTCACTTCGTCTATGGTTTACTGATCAGTCCCTAATTTTTACTACTCTAAGGGGTCGAGGCCATAGTTACACCTTGTAACTCAGAGTGCGAAATATTCCGTAGACCCATATTACGACAGAAACAGCAGTGCTGAAACAGAGCATAACTCATAGCATGAACTTGACACGAAACTAAAGCTGATACGAAAAAAGTGCTCGAATGATATTTTCAGAACAGAATATAGCATAACAGATTATATAGTATTGCAAGAATATATATATAGCAAAAACCCACTTACAGTCTGCTGAAATCTGTGCGGTTCAAGGTGCAGGAAATGTTCAGCTCTTTGCCAAATCTGCTGTACGAAATCTGGTGAGTTCGTACAACGCTGGGATGCAACTTGTGCGGGGTTTCAACGTGGAAGTTTACTGTAATTTTCTGAGAAATATCGAGATGAATGTGGGGGAAATCTGATGCCATAGCAGGGTATTTATAGATGTAATAACAGGGTAGTCAAAGGTCAGCCGTTACAACCTTAAATTCCTGATTTTATGGCCATTTAAAAATGGCTGTTACAAGAGTAACAGTTTAGGAATTGAATTGGGTGGTTTAATTGGCCATTAATCTCTCTAAATTGGTAGTTACGAATGCGAAATCTGATTTGCACGCGTGTAGCAGCTCGCTGAAATTTATGAGCGGAGTTTTCTTTACCAAATCTGAATTTACGTCGCCAAATCTGAATTTACGTCCCCAAATCTGAATATATGTCTCCAAATATGAGTTGACTTAGTCAAAGCTGAGTTGACGTTTCCAGATCTGAGTTGACTTTGACTGTCAGATCTAAGTTGACTGTTGGCTGTCCAGATCTGAGTTGACTATTGACTGTCCAGATCTAAGTTGACTGTTGGCTGTCCAGATCTGAGTTGACTGTTGGCTGTCTAGATCTGAGTTGACTGTTGACCGTCCCAAATCTGAGTTGACTGTTGACCGCCCCAAATCTGAGTTGACCGTTCCAAATATGAGTTGACCGTCGAATTTTTTTTGGGTTTTCACAATTGCCCTCTGGTTGTAAAAACTTATGAAATATCTTATATAAGCTGTACGAACTGAAAGGGAAAACCTTGCAAAATAATTCGTTCAGTTTAGAGAGAACTGTATATGACATAACTGATACAAATTTGGTATGATCTGAATTAAATCAAACTGGACTGAACAAAAGCTTAAAATCTGGCTAGTGCAAAAACGCAGGTTCCACGATAAACACCCTCGATCTGATTTAGCTTGCACCAACCAACAACTTTTAAGCCTGATCACCTGCACTTAGGAAAACTAACGAGTCTAGAGGTCCAGCAAGAAAATCTGGAAATTGCTAAGGCAGACAATACAAGCATAACAATTTAATTTTATTGTAAACTGAAAGCTCTTGAACTGATAGAGCTTGAAAGCTGAACAACTCGAAATTTGAATAACTAAATACTGTAAACTGGTAAACTGAGAAAGTGGGAAACTACGAAAGCATAATCTGAACATTCTTGAAACATTTAAAATTTTTACTGGCAATAAAAGAAAGTAACTTTAACATAAAATTTTCTTTAAGCTGTGGTTGTAAACAACCCTGTTCTCTATCTTTATTTTCTATTGAGTTATGACTCAGAAGAATTACGTAGGTCAAGGTCGCTTGATCAAGCTATCATCTGAAATCAGAAACTGGGGAATAAATCCCAACTATTCTGTGAAGGGGTAAATAGTTCGTCAATCATAAAGCCCTGTCCCTTCCAATGTGAAGGGCACATCTCTATCTTTATTTTCTATTGAGTTATGACTCAGAAGAATTACGTAGGTCAAGGTCGCTTGATCAAGCTATCATCTGAAATCAGAAACTGGGGAATAAATCCCAACTATTCTGTGAAGGGGTAAATAGTTCGTCAATCATAAAGCCCTGTCCCTTCCAATGTGAAGGGCACACCGGTTTGTCAACCAGCATCCTCACCCTTCCTATGCTGACCGTCTGTTATCTTTGCCATAAATCACTTTTATACTTTGAAATTTTACTTCATTTAAATCTTTCTGTAAAATTTCTTTACTTTCTATAAATTTTTCTTTACTATCTATAAAACTTGCTTTCTCTGCTTTTATTATTCTGAAATAGATCGCTTTCTTATATGGTTGGCTGTTTTGAAACTCTTTTTGATGTTCGAGAGCTATTGAGAGTTCATCGGAGTTCAATCTAATAAGAAAACTGGAATCAGCTCGGGCTATTGAAACGAATAATGAACAGCAGAGCTCTAAGCTGATGAACTATCTCTTGCAATGGATATAACTACGAACAGATTGGACTTATACCTTCGAAACAAAGTTAAAGGAAAGAAGAATTAAACTTGAAATTACTATATCAATCCAAAGTGGACCTAAGAAGAATCAGCTAGGAGTAAAGCAGCATGCGAGAGTACTGGTTCAGAATAGAAAATCAGCTCTGGGCTGTTTGGTCAACTCAGATTAGGAAAAGTCAACACAACTTAAATGAGCAGTCTGGATAATGAAATCAGATCGCAAGCGGAATGGACAATGAAATCAGATCGCATGCGGACTGGACAACTGAAACGAACCGTACTCTAGAAATTTTTTTTGAAATAAAGTGCGGAATAAACATTCTTAAAAGAAAACATAATTCGTCCACCGAAAAATTTCCTCAACATCACTTTAAAACATGAATAAATAAATATCCCAAAAACATTAAATCATTCATTTTGTTAAAACCAGAGTAAATAAATATGGAATCTGAACATGTCTCATCAAACAAAACATAAGAAGTGGTCACAGGGTAGCAGCTGCAACGGGTGCTTAGAGGTCCTCACCACCGGTAGGGATAAAATCATCCGCGGGCCACCTGCACCATTTAAACCTAGTGATCCTAAAGGTCCAGCATACTCTATTATCTGATAATAACAAAGTACGTATAATAAAACCACATGCAAGCACATACGTATCATAAAAATAGCTTTAAGACATGCATGCATGGATGATCGTAAAACATGGCTCATAAATCAGTCGTAAAATTACATAATCGTATATCATAACATAATAAGGCAGACATAGCATAACATAAAATGGCGTGCGTGATAGGATCAATATGGTTCGAAAAACAGCTGCAGGAGTTCAGAAGGGGGGGGGGGGTTGAAGTGAACTCCTGGGTATTTTAAATTTTCGAAACCCTTAAAACAGTTTTACAAGCGCCTCGCTTAACTTAAATCCAAGTTACCAGATTTAAGGTATCTCAGTTTAACTGCTGATCTCTTGGCTAACAATAATGTGCGGAAATAAGCCAATCGATCAGTGAACAGTAAAGCAGTAGGTATCTCAGTTTAACTGCTGATCTCTTGGCTAACAAATAATGTGCGGAAATAAGCCAATCGATCAGTGAACAGTAAAGCAGTAAGTAAATGCGTTAAGTAAAAGATTAAGGCCGAGAGTTTGTTTCTGGAAGTTCGGATATAAATATCCTACGTCTCCCCTTCTTCCTTTTCAGGAAGGATACACTAGAAGATTTGATGATTTACAGCCCTTATGCAAACACCCAGTCACCGAGCCTCGCTCAAGGTGAACTCCTAGCAACTCCACAAACAATCACGCAGACGCAGATGCTGGTTTACAAGTGAATAATATTTTTCAAACAGCTTTGAATAGCGCGTTTGTTACAGACTCAACAATGAATACAATCGGTGAAATGCAAATCTATTGAGTTCTGTGAATCTCGAAGGTAATAGCTATGAAGATCAGCGATGAAGTTCTTCGAGATTGGTTACTGGACTTGAATGATATTTCGGTGTGTATCCTGTGACTGGTAGAGCTTTTGAAAGATAATATCGATAGCCTAAAAAGCTCAAGAGTAGTGAAGACAGTGAATAATAGCTTGAATGCTTGGCAAAGAGAAGAGAGAGCCTCTTCAACTCAAAATCTGGCTATTTATAGTCTTCGTTCTCAACGGTCATTAATTTCTCCAAAGGAAACAAAATATCCTTTTGAATTTCTGTCAATCGTACACCGTAAATTCTGCTCCACCAAAAGGCAAGTCGCACTTCGTCAGAGCAAATTTGGCGTCTCTACATATTTGTGCAAACACCGTAAAATGCCCTCTGGTACAGTGTACTTGTTGGGTCCCTGTTTACAAAGGAAAGATAGCAGGAGCTGTTGTTAAAAGACAATAGAAAATTTTGCGTGCTGCTATGGAGCTGCAATAGCTCAAGGTTCTTGAACATTTAAAATAACAAGAGCACCGGAGACAGATCTGGTATGAAATTAAAATCATGCGGAAACACCAGAACTGAATCCTTATATTTTAAAACGATTCAAACAGATTTATGAAAACATAAATCTGTTCGACTGTGCAAGTGTGCTTACTGCTAAGGCGTGAGTGCTGATAATAAAACGCAAGTGATGAAATCTGTTATGCGATGCTAAAGTAAATGCAAGTGCTGAATGAATAAAAGAGTACAATACACAATGATTTGTTTCTGAAAGTTTGGACCTCAATGTCCTACGTCTCCCCTTTTCCACCTTGGAAGGCTCCACTAGAAGACTTTGATGGTTACAGGACATCTGCAAACACCCACCCACACAAGCAGCACTTGTATGGACTCCTAGACTCTACCAGCCCTTGACTGTTCACTTGGAACTTGTTTTACGTCTCTGTTCAAAGACTACATACACAGAGTTTAACGTCATCGTGCTTGGACGGGACCTGTTTGCATTTGGATTTTGAGATTCATTCACTAATGACTGTGAATGAATCTCTGTGTGTGTGAGATTTACAGTGTAAGCACAACTCTCGTAAACCATTAATCTCACACACTGGGAAATGATCCTAAACGAGCTGATTGAAACTCAGCAGTAGACACTCGTTAAGCTCTCTTCTCTAATGGCGGTCTACTGCTTCGTCTCCAATTATCTTCCCTCTGTTTTTGAATCTTCTTACAATCGTCAAACTTCTTCCTTCAAATCTTCTCCCTTAAATAGCCTCTGTTCGAATATGGCCGTTAGATAGTGAATACAAATCTCTTCTGCGCTTGTCAAGGCCAATTTGTCTTCTTTCCAAATGCGTGCAATACTCCTCTGTATATTGTACTATTTCCCAGAATAGTACAAATCTTGTTCCCTTAATTCCAGGCAATTTGCACGACTTAATCTCAGCCATTGTCTTTGCGCTACTGCTGAAACTTCAAATACTGCGACTGGATATCTTGCGTCTGGTTTTCGCTCCATTGCAATCCAGTCGACTGATATAATCTATTTTCCCTTTGCAACAACTTCGCATCTGGTTTTTCTTTTCATTGTGCTGCGACTGGTTGTCCAGCTGCTGATCTTGAAGTGCTTGCGACTGGATACACAAAGCATGCGACTGGATGCACAAAGCTTGCGACTGGATGCATAGCAACAGATGGTTCATTGTAGCTCACGTCTGGATGTACTGCTGCTACCTGCTGGTTTCTCTTGAGAGTTGTACCTGCTGGTTCTTAGCGCAAAACTATCTGCTGAATCTTAGCGCGAAGGCAAAACGCTGTCGTATCAACTTATTCAAACGACATCGTTTTGCTACCGCTAACTCCAAGTATCATCTGCTGGTGAACAGTAGCTTGCGACTGGATGAGTACTGCATCGACTGATAATCTTCATCTGCTGGTACATCAATGTGTCTGCTGATTATGATGACGTCTCTGCTGATGTCATCGTCGCTAATCCATCGACTGAATTTGCTGACGTCATCTTTCTTTTAGCGCTCCTGCTGGTTCAACTTTTCTGCTGATTTTCCTTTAAGAAAATCAGCCGCTGGTTTTATTATTGCAAACCATCGACTGAATTCGCGAAGACAAAACGCTGTCGTATCAACTTATTCAAACTACATCGTTTTGCTATCGCTAAATTTGAGTACGCTCGACTGGTTGCACTGAAGCTTGCGACTGATTGTTTTTCCTGTACGACGTCGCTTTATCTTCTCCTACTGTTCACTTCTTTAGCGCATCAGCTGGTCCAGCTTCTCCTTAGCACTTCCAGCTGGTTCATATCGTTCCAGCTGGTTCAATACGTTCCAGACGGTTCAATACATTCCTGCTGGTTATCCTCGCTCCTTGGTGTACCAGCCGATTCATCATCCTCTTAGATGTTCCAGCTGGTCCACCTTCCACTTTATCGCTTGCAGCTGGTTCTTATCGTTCCAGCTGATTCACTTCGCTCCAGCTGGTTCAACTTGGCCTCCGCCTGATTACGAACAACTGACTTAACTTTGGAGTCTCCATTGCTAATCCAGCTGCCGTTTCCATGATTAACCAAACCAACTGCTGAACTTTATATTGAACCATTGACTGGACAGACTTCTGCTACTGTTCATCTTCTTCTTCGATCCTAAAGTCTGTACACTAAGTGGAATTGTTAGTAACACAATAATAAGTTTTGTGTAATTCAAAATTCAATCTGGATCTGTTGACACAGATCCATCAATCTCTCCCTTTTTGATTTACACAAAACTTTAAACAACAAATGCATGTTCTAACAATTCTCTCCCTTTTTGTGGGAATCAAAAAGAGTTCGAATCTGGGTCTTCCCATGAATTTAAAATGAAACTCTCCCTACACTTTTACAACAAAAATAACGTAACAGCAGGAGTTTAAAATTTGAAAAACAAAACAGATTTTGGGAAGCACCGTATGCAAGAGCTATATGATTTTAACTGAACTGATGCATAGCTCAAATTAACAAAGACAGCGACGCCACTCTCCCTGTATTTTATAACATAAACTTAAAACAATTAAAAACAAAATTTTTGGCACCAGCTGAAAATCCGCAAAACAGAACATTTGAAAAACTATCAGAGCACTTTAAACAATGTTTAACATAACAATGTGCTACTGAGTTACTTATATATGAAGAACCAGTAAACAGATAAAAGCTTAGATTTTCAATCTCCTATTTCGTCCCATGTGCTTGTCACCGAGCCTCGCTCCAAGTGATCTTACAGCACAACGAAAATAGAATATTGGAATCTGCACGGGACTCGCGCATCCCATGACAGTTTATCAAGAGAAAACCGGTTCTATATTAAAACAAATCAACTGGCCTTCATAAAATAAGCTTCTCAAAACAGTTAAAAACATTAAAAACATAGCACATGTGTTTTAAAAATAGTGCTCGTTCAAGAACAACCTGCTCTGATACCAATTGTTGGGTCCCTGTTTACAAAGGAAAGATAGCAGGTGCTGTTAAAAGACATTAGAAAATTTTGCGCGCTGCTATGGAGCTGCAATAGCTCAAGGTTCTTGAACATTTAAAATAACAAGAGCACCGGAGACAGATCTGGTATGAAATTAAAATCATGCGGAAACACCAGAACTGAATCCTTATATTTTAAAACGATTCAAACAGATTTATGTACAACATAAATCTGTTCGACTGTGCAAGTGTGCTTACTGCTAAGGCGTGAGTGCTGATAATAAAATGCAAGTGCTGAATGCAAGTGCTGAAATCTGTTATGCGATGCTAAAGTAAATGCAAGTGCTGAATGAATAAAAGAGTACAATACACAATGATTTGTTTCTGGAAGTTCGGACCTCAATGTCCTACGTCTCCCCTTCTTCCACCTCGGAAGGCTCCACTAGAAGACTTTGATGGTTACAGGACATCTGCAAACACCCACCCACACAAGCAACACTTGTATGGACTCCTAGACTCTACCAGCCCTTGGCTGTTCACTTGGAACTTGTTTTACGTCTCTGTTCTAAGACTACATACACAGAGTTTAACGTCATCGTGCTTGGACGGGACCTGTTTGCATTTGGGTTTTGAGATTCATTCACTAATGACTGTGAATGAATCTCTGTGTGTGTGAGATTTACAGTGTAAGCACAACTCTCGTAAACAATTAATCTCACACACTGGGAAATGCTCCTAAACGAGCTGATTTAAACTCAGTAGTAGACACTCGTTAAGCTCTCTTCTCTAATGGCGGTCTACTGCTTCGTCTCCAATTATCTTCCCTCTGTTTTTGAATCTTCTTACAATCGTCAATCTTCTTCCTTCAAATCTTCTCCCTTAAATAGCCTCTGTTCGAATATGGCCGTTAGACAGTGAATACAAATCTCTTCTGCGCTTGTCAAGGCCAATTTGTCTTCTTTCCAAATGCGTGCAATACTCCTCTGTATATTGTACTATTTCCCAGAATAGTACAAATCTTGTTCCCTTAATTCCAGGCAATTTGCACGACTTAATCTCAGCCATTGATTCTTCCATCTTGAGCGTTGATTGCGTTGAATTCTTTGCGCTACCGCTGAAACTTCAAATACTGCGACTGGATATCTTGCGTCTGGTTTTCGCTCCATTGCAATCCAG
>KV008986.1:40588-59158 GCA_001598015.1 Dorcoceras hygrometricum
GGGTGTGTGGGGGGCCGGCGCAGGCGCCAGCGGCAGCGACATCGAGCGACGACGGCGGGGCGTCGAGAGTAGGCGAGAGTGACGGGAGAGGAGCTATTGAGTTGTTGACAATACAACTTGGTACTAATGAATGGCTCCCCTTAAGCCCCTATTTATAGATATTTCATGTGCTTAAGCAAGGTTAATGGGCGCAAGTCCGGCCCAGGCCCAGGGGACGTTGGTTTCGAGTCCATCGTTTTGGCTTCATCATAATCCCGATCGACGATTAGATCGAAACGATATGCACAATTGCCAAAACTGAACATTATGATGTGAAAATTTTTTTTCAAACCACCTAATCGAAGATATCAGTTTTACTCGTATCAGTTAAAAGGAAAGTCATACTTCCCCAGCCAATTTAGGAAGTCATACTGCCATCCTTCATCCTACTATAATCAACACTTTTAGTATAATTTCCGTACGGGAATTGAGAAACCAGTACTTGTGTGACCCTAAATGGTTCATGGATACAGCTAGCTTTGGGCTCAAAACTCCTTGTGACTCCAAAAACAAATTTCCTGACTTATCTATCGCACTATGGTAAAGCGTCTAGCAACATCGCCCTATGATCCCCTAGGTATCACTGATAGTTCCTGCAAAAACCAATTGATTATGGTTAGCGTAGTACGTCCTTTCAGCTCAAATATCCCGACCGAAACAATGACCATTGGTAAATCAAGATTCACTAGAGATTCAATAACCATGCATACATCTTGGAGATCAAAAAGTGACATCACATGTGCTACTAGGTAAACCCATTTACATAAAGAACATCTAGTACTCTGGCCAGAGATTTGTCACTCTATTATCTCCTTAGATAGCATAGGATATTAACTCACAAGTGTTGGACGAAGTGGCGGATCCGGATACCGGTTTCCCGGGGGCGCAGCGGAAGTTAAAAAATTGCCTCGAAAACGTTCAATACATATCAATACAATCATAAAAACATGCATAGGATGTTTGAATGAAGGTTACCTTGCTGGCGTCTAGGCGCCTGGCTCCAACCAAATTCACAGGGAATCTGGCTCTTCAAGTGTAGGCGGCGGTAGATCCTCCTAAATCAGGTCCATGATCGGAAACACGAGTCATTCGTCAGTCTGCACTAGAAGAGCTGACGAAATTTCCACGGACGGAATCTCCTCGAAAGGGTGATCGGAACAAGTCGGATCACGGCGGCGGCGGCACGGCGGCGCGGCGGTGGAGGCGGCGGCCGAGAGGTTTTGGGAGAGGAGGGGGCAGCCACAAGATAGGTCTAGGGTTATGAGTTGTTCAAAAGTGTAGACCATGATGCCCTAGGTGTCGTTTAATAAATAAGCGATGGGCTTGAACCGGCCCAATGGACTTGGGTCATGCCCAGGTCCATATGAACATTCGGTTCATTTCCATCACCATGATTTCATCATAATCCCGATTGACGATCAGATCGGATCGATCGACTCAGTTTCCAAAACTGAATATTATGATGTGAAAACAATTTTTCAGACCACCTAGACCAAAATTGCAGTTTAGCCCCTCAACTTTGGGAAATCGCAATTTGACCCATGTTGACTTTTAGGAAGTCGCACTCCCTAAAATCCTCCTCCTATGCTCAACACATTGAGCTCAATTTCCATGCGGGAATCGTGAATCCAGTACTTGTGTGACCCTCAAAGGTTCAGGGATACAGCTAGCCGTGGGCCCACAACCATTGTGGCTCCGGAATCACAATTCCGGACTTGCCCATCGGATCATGGTAAGAGCATCTAGCAACATCGCCCCATGATCCCTAGGTATCACTGATAGTGCCTGCAAGAACCAGTTGGTCGTGGTTAGCTTACAGTACGGTCCTTTCAACACATATATCCCGACCAGATCAACGACCATTGGTATCGAGAGTTGCTAGAGATCCGATAGCTATGCATACATCTTGGAGATCAAATAGTGACATCGCGAGTGTTACTAGGCAAACGCATTTACCTAAAACACATCCAGTACTCTGGCCAAAGATTTATTACACTATTATCTCCTCAGATAGCATAGGATATCCACGCATAAAAGCGAGCGGTGAATCCTCGACAACGAAGCATCGACTCCTACATGCATCGGGACCTCACCCAATCCCGCCACCTAATGACCCAAAGTGAGTCGGTAAATGGGTCCAAGTGAGGCGCCTATCATGTAGAGTCTCAATGACGTTTCGAGTAGTGAGGACTAATCAGTACAACCAAGACCTCGGACTTATCCACTCGACAAATGGTAACCACTTGGAAAGTCTGAACGAGGTAGTTCGATAGATCACCAGGTCACTATCCATCTGCATGCTCAGAATATCACAGTGTTCCCTACCAATGAAACATGGTACTTCACATCGCAGATGCTAGTCTCAAGCTCGGGTGGCCTTCAGCACTGCTAGGATGTTTTCTTTTGGAAGATCCACTTCTGCTACTAGAACTTCGTCTTCCACCGCTTCTACCTCTTCTATGACCATCTCTGCTCATAGAACCACTGTATCTGTCCATAATATTTGTCGTTTTAACATTATCACCACCACCACCTGTATTGCCACTGCCTCTATTTTGATCATCAGGCGGTGGTTGAGGACGGCTGCTACTCACTTCCCCCTTTTTGTCATTACCACCACGGTTGATATAAGAAATAAGTTCGCTCAGTTGGTCGGCAATGTGATTGAGGGTTTCCTGTGCCTGAGCACGAAATCATAATAAATAATTGCGAGTAGCGGCCACCTTCTCATCCAGATATGTTACTTTGGCATTAAGTGCTCTAAATTCCTTTCGAATGTCCATCGAATCAGCAGTGACAGCATCACTGTGAGCCAGAAAACCTTTCTTGAACTCATTGAAGCGAAGGGTCTGGACATCATCGAGATTGCGGCCATCTTGTCGAACATTTTGAATCTACTTTCTAAAGTCTTCTCCTTGTTGTAGCAGAGCATCACGGAGACCCTTGTCAAGCGTGTGTAGTCTGGATAATACATCATTTTGAGAATCACCAATGCGCTCTGATAGAAGTGTCTGGAGATCAGAAAGTGAATTAGAGAAGCGAGTGGTATCATCGGCCATAGAAATAGCATTTGAAATGAATCGCAGAGGTGAGTCAGCAACTGAGTGTGGAGAGTCCTGTCGCTGAGAAATGTCAAAAGAAGACTCTGGGCTCTGAATAAAATATGGCTTATCTTCCTGATCAATACTTGAAACTGACGCTGATGCTAACTGTAAATTCCTCAAAATTTTTCTGTCCATAGCAATGGTTGACACAAAATCGCGAATATCAGCTGTACTCAACCTACTGAATAAACTTTACCGAAGAAACACTGTGCAAAACTGAGATAAGCGCAAAGCAAACACTGTCGGCTGGTGCAAGACAAAACTGTTGAATGGTTCAACAACTGCGAAGGCTCTGCAAAAATTGACTGAACCCACTGGTAGAAGTCTCCGTGAAGCAAAGAATTTAATCACCTCCAAACATACATCCGACCACCTCTTTGTCATGACCTTGAAAAATTCACTGACTGGAGGTAGGGTGTCTACATATGAAAGCTGGGAGGGGATAACAACTGTACTGGATGAAAATTCTCGTGGAATCGGTTTCCAGTAGTCAGCACAGGGTTCAATAACCCAAGTTCCCTCAACACTCAGCATTGTTCTAATCCAGCAGGAAGATTTTGTGTTGGTGTTTGATCGGGCAATGACTGCGCCACGATCACGATTCTCCCTTCAAAGATTTTGGAGCAACACGTCTTTTCCCAGCGAAGACCGTGTGCTAGCGACTGATCCTTCAACTCCTCCAATACAAAAAAATGTAAATCTGTTAACCAATCCAAAATCTTGAGGTCAACAGCAGACGAACCATCACCGGGGGCAAAATTCATTTGCCTGGCCTCCAGAAATTTTCTGATCAACAACTCTCTATATTTCAACAGTATGTATTTTCTTCGTTGAAGGGCTACTCCCGTAGACTCTGCCTCAGCCCAAGACAAAACTAGCTCCTCCTTAGAAAAATAAGAATCATCTATTTGCAGCTCTGCTAACTTCTTAAAGTGCCTCTGTAAGATCAGGCGTAGCAGCAGCTGGTAGAGAGAATGCAGTAGCAACAGTGTCATGATCATCGAAATGTATTGATTCATATGAGCTAGAATAGGAGAAAGGACGCTGATCTAATACCATAGGTACCCTCTGTGCAACAAAATCTATATCGGCAACTAAAAGAATATGCGGACTAGCTGCTGAAGAAGGAGTAGTCTGTACACTTCTCAAAGCTGTTCTTGCAGACGCAATAGATGCAACAAAACCGCGAATATCCTCTGTACTCAACCTACTAAATAAACTGTATCGAATAAAGACTGTACAAAACTGAGAGAGCCTCAAGGCAAAAACTGTCGGCTGGTGCAAGACAAAACTGTTGACTGGTTCAAAAACTGATAAGGCTCTGCAAAAATTGACTGAACCCACTGGTAAGAGTCTCCGTGAAGCAAAGATTTTAATCACCTCCAAACATACATCCGACCACCTCTTTGTCATGACCTTGAAAAATTCACTGACTGGAGTAGGGTGTCTACATATGAAAGCCGGGAGGGGATAACAACTGTACTGGATGAAAATTCTCGTGGAATCGGTTTCCAGTAGTCAGCACAGGGTTCAATAACCCAAGTTCCCTCAACACTCAGCATTGTCTGATCCAACAGGAAGATTTTGTGATGGTGTTTGATCGGGCAATGACTGCGCCACGATCACGAGTTCTCCCTTCAAAGAATTTGGAGCAACACGTCTTTTCCCAGCGAAGACCGTGTGCTAGCGACTGATCCTTCAACTCCTCCAATACAAACAAATGTAAATCTGTTAACCAATCCAAAATCTTGAGGTCAACTGCAGACGAACCATCACCGGGGGCAAAATTCATTTGCCTGGCCTCCAGAAATTTTCTGATCAACAACTCTCTATATTCAGCAGTATGTATTTTCTTCGTTGAAGGGCTACTCCCGTAGACTCTGCCTCAGCCCAAGACAAAACTAGCTCCTCCTTAAAAAAATAAGAATCATCTATTTGAAGCTCTGCTAACTTCTTAAAGATGAAAGAATAAAAGAATTTAGCTACCTCATCTATCACCTTCTCCCTGAGCTGGACAAGGCACTCGATGTCTGCAAGAATTAACAGAAATTGCTCTTTCATAGGATTGCCCTGCACCGGGTCTTTCTCCATAAGGGGTTCGTTCCCTTTATCATCCACTGGAATTTGGGAGACTGGCCAGATACCAGGTCCGCTCATCAACTCCAGGAATTTTAATATCCTTCCCCAAAATAATCTTGGTAATATCCACACCAGCAGACGGCAAAAGAACGTCGACTGGGATTGAAAGCAAGATATCCTCCAGTGACATGGCTTCATCTGCATCGATCCTCTCATCCACTGACTGCTCATCATCACTCATCTCCACTTCCTTCACTGGGTCTTTCTCCATAAGGGGTTCCTTCCCTTTATCATCCACTGGAATTTGTGGGAGACTGGCCAGATACCAGGTCCGCTCATCAACTCCAGGAAGTTTAATATCCTTCCCCAAAATAATATTGGTAAAATTCACACCAGCAGATGGCAAATGAACGTCGGCTGGGATTGAAAGCAAGATGTCCTCCAGTGATATGGCTTCATCTGCATCGATCCTCTCATCCACTGACTGCTCATCATCACTCATATCCACTTCCTCCGGTTCCTCCATAAAATAATCAGCTGCAGCATCTGTCCTGCTGTCAGCCGTAACAAAACTGTGTAACTGCTGGTCTCCAACACCAGTACCAGCACCAATGGTTTCCATCTCTTCATCAGTGTCACTAGCAGTGACAACTAGTCTTTCAGCATCCATTTGGGCAATTATATCCTCATATGGTAAGTCAAACCAATGTTTTTCCCTATCAACTATTTCGGCAGTTTGATCTCCAACACCAGATATACCAACTTCATGAACTTCCTCATCGTCTCCTATCTGAGAAGTTTCAGCGATCACTTGCTCAATTATAAAGTCCACGTCATCAGCAGGCGTGGGTCTTGCCTCCTCAGATGGCAAATGAACGTCGGCTGGGATTGAAAGCAAGATGTCCTCCAGTGACATGGCTTCATCTGCATCGATCCTCTCATCCACTGACTGCTCATCATCACTCATATCCACTTCCTCCGGTTCCTCCATAAAATAATCAGCTGCAGCATCTGTCCTGCTGTCAGCCGTAACAAAACTGTGTAACTGCTGGTCTCCAACACCAGTACCAGCACCAATGGTTTCCATCTCTTCATCAGTGTCACTTGGAGTGACAACGGTCTATCAGCATCCATTTGAGCGAAAATATCTTCACATGGAAGATCAAACCACTTTTTCTCCCCAACAGTTGTTCCAGCTGGTTGGTCTTCAACGTCAGGTACAACGACACCATGATCTTCCGCATCTGGTCCCATTTGAGCAGTGTCAGCTATCACCTTCTTAATAATGATGTCCACATCATCAGCAGATGTGGTTCTTATCTCCTCAGCAGTAGTCTCCACTGCTGGTTCATCAAAATCTTTAACAATTGTCTCACCAGCAACCTCGTCAGCTGGTTGTTCAATAGTAATCTCAGCCTCTGCAGCTGGTTGTTCAACATATTCAGCAGCAACCTCATCAGCTGGTTGCTCTTCCATTTCATCATCAGCTGGTGCGGCAGGAATTGGCTCAATGATTTGTATGGGAACCGCTTCCTGTGCAACTGCCACTATCTCTAAATTAGCTTGTGAAGAGCCAGACTTCTTCCTCATAGTCCTCTTCTTCTTCAGGACTGACTCTCCAACAGTAGCAGCAGCTGGTCTCTCCTTAGACACAGCCCTTTGTACAGGTGCCTTCTTCACCTTTGGTGCATCAGCAGCTTCCTCTGCACCAACTTTGTCATTCAGGACAATATAGCGATGAATTGTCCTTTCTGTTAGGATCTTGGAGGAATGAAACTCCGACGATTCATCCAGTTCCAGGTTTAGAATGTTCTCCAGCAGTAAACTAACCTGAATAGCAAAGCATTTAGTGTCAGGTCTCGTGCTAACAACAGAGTAAAATCACATAACACAAGCGGAAGCTACTACAAAGCGGGTAAAATTTTTGCTTTTGGCCTGACGCTTTAAAACCATATAATTTAAAATACGACAATACTCAAAATAGATATCCCAGTTTACAAAACTAACCAAATAAAGGCTACAACACAACAAGGCAGCACAGAAAATGGTATCCCCTGGCTATTAGCCAGCTACAATAAACTAAGCATCACCCGGGACATCCCACCCGTGGTGATACCAGTGCATATAAATAATATACATAACTGGGACACTCTAACCACCTCCTGGGGCACCTCCATCTGGGTGAAATCCACGACCAGCTGTAAAACCTGGATTCCCTGAAAACAACACGGACAACAAAACAACCAAGCCCCAGAGGGACATGGGGTCAAACCCCAGTACGGAGAGCAACAACAAAACAGCAGTAAACAGCAAGAATAAAATGCAGATGCTATGCATGAGACCAGGGACAATAGCCGAAGGCTACAACCAAGGAAGGGAGACAAAGAACTCAATGCCCAGCTCAACGGAATCTGAAATAGATATGTGTGGCCACGGTGAGTGTAGGACATGTGGGAGCTACCCACTCACCCCTACTCGCCCACCAATATCAGATGCCGTTGCCCAACCTATGAACTGTGGTAGTTAACCACTCGGCGCATAGGGGCTAACAAATCCCAGCAGGAAGATGAGAGTGCGGAATCACCGCTCGCCCTCGCATCCTGGTAAGAAAACAGAGCAACAACAACAAAGCAATGGCTGCAATAGCTGAAATGAGATGATAATGCGTGTATGCAAAAACTAGCATAACTCATATGTAAAACAGCAATCACAACAGTAAACATACACAACCATCTCACGATATCAGCAACTACAATTCACTCAAGCCATAAACCTGCTGATTCACAAGCTCCAAATCCGTACCTTAATTCTGAGCACAATTACCACAACAAGGGACCCGAGAGATCTGGTTGAAACCTGCTAAACACACAACGCACAGATCTCAAAAGCTACACAGAAGGTCATGGTAATTCACAGTAACTTACGGCTGGGAGTTACACACTACAACCAGCAATTACTCTATCATTCTACTCAACAGGAAGCTCAATAACCAAGCTCTAAGGTAAGATCTTATCGCTAATTCAAAAGGCTACCTGAATAGCGAACACACGGCCGAAGTAAACAACTTCACGATCTTACTACCAGCTAACCACAGCCTCCGAGAATGGTATAGAATGAAAGAGCTTCACGAGAGGAGTCCAGCGCTACCTCAAACGTACTAAGCGGTTACCGGAAACGACGGGAATTGCCGGAGAAATGCTACGGTGAACAGTGTTCTAGGGTTCGAAGCAACGAACAACAATCGGGAGAATATATCGCTAAGTATGGAATCTGCTAATCAAATCGAAGTCCAAGTCTTCTCATATATATACACTTCTCACCAGCTGACAGCAGGAAGAACAACTCCACCGACAAAACCAGTCGACAATGCTGAGAACCCAACCAACAGGCATTGCTGTTAACACAACCAGCAATCGCAAAATAAACCAACAGCTGAATCCTTCGAACAACGCTAAACAAAACGGTGTCGCATCAACTTAACCAAACGACGTCGCATAGCACACGTCATCATTTCTGTCGAAAGTTGCTCACCTAAACCAGCAACTAGATAAAACGCAACAGATTCCTCAACAGTAAACGTATAACGAGACCACCAGCTGATACCCAAAACGCTGCGTTTCAACTAAATAAAACGGCGTCACTCAGAACTCATCAGCTGATCGCTAACCACTGCTGATTGCTACGCAAAAGCTGATCTCTCGCGACAGCTGAAATTCCTATGCGCTAACCAAAATGACAACGTCGCCACTCCACGCTACAGAACTTTGACTAGCATTGACGTCTGAATCCACGTAAGCGCTACTGCTGATTCCTGCCACGTCAGCATTGCTGTTGTTTCTCAACACAACGCCTAAAATGCCAACTGCTGACAGCCTTCACCAAACGCTAAACGACGGCGTACTAATCTCCTACGACAACTGATACCAGCTTTCGCCACAAAACCCGATTTCTAATACAAACACCAAAATTACGGGGATTTCCAGAATTGCTCTACAACCGATTAATCCAACAATTAATCCTTATAATTATAGGTCTCATCCTTATAATTCCAGGTCTCACATTTCTCCCCCACTAAAAAGGATTTCGTCCTCGAAATCAAACAACAATTCCAAAAATAAAATACACCACAGAAAACCAAAACAGAAAATCACCCAACACATGGCCAAGAGTTCAACATAACTGAGCAAACAATTAACAGCAACTAGGGAAAATAACAACCACAAGCTACTAACAATTGAAAATTTAGCACCACAGCTACTCAAACAGATGCGGCCACTCGCGCTGCATCTTTTCTTCCAGCTCCCAAGTAGCTTCTTCCCTACCATGTTTGCTCCATTGCACCATCACCAATGGAATTGTTTTATTCCTCAATTGTTTCTCTTTTCTGCCTAGGATCTGCAAGGGATACTCCTGATAGCTCAACGTCTGATCTAGCTCAACCTCGTCAGTTCTCAGCACATGAGACGGATCTGGCTCGTACTTCCTCAACATGGAAACATGAAAAACATCATGTAGAGAAGATAATTCCGGAGGCAATAACAGCCGATACGCTATAGAGCCAATCCTCTCAACAATTTCAACGGTCCGACGTAACGAGGGGCTAACTTTCCCTTGTGTCCAAAGCGCATAACACTGCGAAATGGAGAAACCTTGAGAAATACCTGATCACCAACCTGAAATTCTAGAGGTCGACGCCTCTTATTCGCATAACTGGCTTGGCGATCCTGGGCAGCTTTCATCCGCTGTCGAATAAGATCCACATGATCTTTCATTTGCTGCACAAAGTCTGGGGTAGATAGCTGCTTCTCCCCCACTTCTTCCCAACACACCGGAGATCTGCACTTCCTGCCATACAAAGCCTCAAACGGTGCCATGCCAATCGTCACCTGATAGCTGTTATTGTAGGAAAACTCTACCAAAGACAACGCGTCTTGCCAGCTACCTCCAAAATCCAACACAACAGCTCATAACATATCCTCCAACGTCTGGATAGTTCGCTCAGATTGGTCATCTGTCTGGGGGTGATACGCTGTACTCATAGCCAACCTGGTACCTAGAGCTGCTTGCAAACTCTTCCAAAACCTGGAAGTTAACCTTGGATCTCGGTCTAAGACGATTGAAACAGGCACACCATGAAGTCTAACCACGAAATCGACGTACAGATTCGCCATTTTTTTCAGAGAAAAGATCATACCATAGGGAATAAAATGTGCAGACTTCGAAAAACGGTCGATAACCACCCAAATAGCATCGAATTCTCTGCTGGAACGAGGCAGATGCGTCACGAAATCCATAGCTATGTGCTCCCAATAACATTGGGGCACTTCCAAACTCTGCAACAGACCACCGGGTCTCATCTTCTCGGCCTTTACCATCTGAAAGTTCAAACAACGAGCGACAAAACCAGCAACGTCGCTCTTCAAGCCAGCCCACCAGAAGTGCGGCTTTAACGCATGGTACATATTTTGGGCACCAGGATCTGCAGTGCGCTTCCTGAAGGATCTCCTCCTTCAAATAAATGAGGTTAGGCACAACCAGCCTGCCACAAAACCTCAAGCAACCATCAGAAGAAACGGAATAATCCTCGAGTTCTCCAGCCCTGACCTTTAACTTCAACTCGTGGATGGAAGGATCAGTCCTTTGAGCTGCTCGAATACTAGAGACAATTTGTGGCTCAACTTGGAAAGAAGAAACCACAACACAATCCTCAGCCGGGTAGAATCTCCAACCAGTAGTATTAAGATGCTCCTGATCCTTAGAGATATACAACGAAGCAAGCATCTCACTAGCCTTTCTGCTCAAAGCATCGGCCACTACGTTCGATTTCCCTGTCTGATACTTAATCTCGCAATCAAAGTCCTTTTGAAGCTCCATCCAGCGAAGCTGTCTCATATTTAAGTAAGGCTGCGAAAACAGATACTACAAACTTTTGTGGTCCGAGTACAGTACACCAAGCTCGCCATACAGATAATGACGCCAGATCTTCAACACAAAGACCACGGCTGCTAGCTCCAAATCATGGACTGGATAATGAGTCTCATGCGGTTTCTGCTGCCGCGAGGCATACGCAATGACTCGACCATTCTGCATCAAAACACAGCCCAATCCATTAAGCGAAGCATCAGAACAAACAAAGAAACCACCTGATCCGGACGGCAGAGCTAACACAGGTGCAGTAGTCAGTTTGTCCTTGAGCAATTGAAACGCATTCTCACATTGCTCAGTCCACACAAACCTCTTGTCTTTCTGAGTCAATTGAGTCATCGGCTTTGCTATGCTAGAAAATCCTTCAATGAAACGACGATAATAGCCAGCCAGACCCAAGAAACTGTGAATCTCGGACACATTCCTGGGACGCTCCCAGTTCAGAACAGCATCAACCTTACTGGGACCCACGAAAATCCCCTCGGCTGAAATAACATGACCCAAGAAACTGACGTGATCCAACCAAAACTCGCACTTGGAGAATTTAGCATACAGCTGCTGGTCTCTCAACGTCTGAAGGACAATTCGCAAATGCTCCTTATGCTCCAAAGGAGTCTTAGAGTATACCAAGATGTCGTCAATGAACGCGATTACAAACTGATCTATGAACTCTCTGAAGACCCGGTTCATCAGATCCATAAAGACTGCAGGAGCGTTGGTCAACCCAAACGGCATAACCAGGAACTCGAAGTGTCCGTACCTCATACGAATAGCAGTCTTTGCGACATCCTGATCTCTTACCCTCAGCTGATGGTACCCTGAACGCAAGTCAATCTTCGAATACACCGCAGAACCTTGCAGCTGATCAAACAGATCATCGATCTTGGGTAAAGGGTACTTGTTCTTGACAGTCGGTTTATTCAACTGGCGGAAATCAATGCACATCAGCATTGAACCATCCTTCTTCTTCACAAACAAAATGGGCGCTCCCCACGGCGACATGCTAGGTCGGATGAAACCTTTCTCCAGCAAATCGTCCAACTGCACCTTGAGTTCTCTCAACTCCGCAGGCGCCAAACGATACGGGGCACGAGAAATCAGAGCTGTGCCAGGCACCAGCTCAATGCTGAAGTCAATCTCTCGCCTCGGAGGAAAACCAGGAATCTCCTCCGGAAACACATCGGGAAAATGTCGCACCACGGGAACGTCGCTGAGCTGCACACGGGAAGAAGAAGACGCATCCAAAGCGTAGATCATGAAACCAGCATTCCCTAAGGACAACAAACTGAACATTTCCATCATGGAGACTAACAAGATCTTCGATCGAGAATCCTGGCCATAGAAGTCCCACTTCTCGCCAGAAAAAGGCCTAAAACGAACAATCTCATGGAAGCAATCCACGGAGGCCCTATAGTTAGACAACACGTCCATCCCAACAATGCAATCGAAATCCCAAAACATAAGACGGATCAGATTCGCCACCAACACATGCTCTCCAAATCTCAAAAACGCCATCTAACAAAACCTCCTGGGAAAACAGGCTCACACCGCCCGGGGTAGAAACAGACACGACATATCACAAAGAAATGGTATGCAAACCATGCTCAATGACAAAAGAATCAGAGATAAAAGAATGCGATGCACCGGTGTCAAACAACACACGCGCAGGAAAATCAAAAACAAGACATGTACCTCCAATCACCCTACTCGGTGTCTCCTCTGCCTGCTCCCTAGTAATGGCGTTGGCCTGAGCATGCTGGGGTCCAGAATAGAACGACTGAGATGACAGCCGGAATCGCGACGGACCAGGCTGCTGGAACGGCCTGAACTGAGTCTCACCAATCCTGGGCTGCTGAAACTGAGGGGAACGACCCCTAGACTGTCCTCCACGACCCTGAGACGGGGCTGCGGCCTGTTGCGATCCAACTGACGGACATACCCTAGCGAAATTCCCAAACTGACCACAGATATGGCAAGAGCCCTGGACACCGACACAATGGGTCGAAGGATGCTTGCCACCACAATAACCACAAAACTCAGCCCGAGAACCGCTGCTACTCGAGCTAACTGAACCAGAAGAGCCCGAACCAGACTTCTTCTTGAACTGTTGATCGTGGGGTCGGAACCTCTGACGGCCAGACTGCTATGCCACCTGCGGCTGCTGCTGCTGCTGGGGCTGATGGGCTGATTGGGAAGACTGCACTCCCTGAACAGTAGGACGACCACCTTGCGCTACCTGCTGTCTACGAGCACGACGACTCCTCAAACCCTCCTCAATATCGATAGCATTATCAACTGCTTCAGCATAAGTCTTGGGTTTGCTTGTCAGCACCATCTGATACAGTTCCTCGTTCAAATCCTCTAAGAATCTGGTCCTCTTGGCCCTCTCCCGGCCAGAAACATGGGGAACGTACGCCAACAAAGAAGAAAACATCCTAACATACTCCCGAACAGACATCGAGCCCTGCTCCAGATGATCAAACTCCCGCTCACGGGCGTTCACATAAGACTCAGGAACATAATCCTGCCTAAAGGTCTCGCAAAAGCTGTCCCAAGTAACCCCAACGCCGGTCTCCAGCAAAGTACTAGAAGCACCTCGCCACCAGTGCTCTGCACCCTTCCTCAACTGGAGGGTCACCAAACTCAACCAAAGCTCGTTGTCATACTGGACACGATTGAATAGACCAGTGATGTTCCGAAGCCACGAATCTGCGTCCTCGCTCGACTTGTCGCCATTGAAGACCTGAGGGTTCATCCTCTGAAACCTCGCTATCACAAGTCCATTCTCTCTACAGGGGTAGGCAAGTCACCAACTTCCTCCTCCTCGTCATGTCTACTACGAGTACGACTAGGAGCACTACGCAGATCCTCGTTATATCCTGCCGATTCCTCAACTGCCCCCTACCTCTACCACGACGTCTAGGCGGCATCTACGAATACACTCAACAGGATAAGCAACACAGAACGAGAACAACATAGATATCACAACAATATGCATCACATAATCACATAGGTCAAGCACATGCAACACACGACACTGTGCCTAGACTCAAGTGTGATCAAAGAAATCGAGCTTATCCAGCTTAAGCTCTGATACCAAAAATGTCAGGCCTCGTGCTCACAACAGAGTAAAATCACATAACACAAGCTGAAGCTACTAAAAAGCAGGTAAAATTTTTGCTTTTGGCCTGACGGTTTAAAACCATATAATTTAAAATACGACAATACTCAAAATAGATATCCCAGTTTACAAAACTAACCAAATAAAGGCTACAACACAACAAGGTAGCACAGAAAATGGTATCCCCTGGCTATCAGCCAGCTACAATAAACTAAGCATCACCCGGGACATCCCATCCGCGGTGATACCAGTGCATATAATAATATAAATAACTGGGACACTCTAACCACCTCCTGGGGCACCTCCATCTGAGTGAAATCCACGACCAGCTGTAAAACCTGGATTCCCTGAAAACAACACAGACAACAAAACAACCAAGCCCCAGAGGGACATGGGGTCAAACCCCAGTACAGAGAGCAACTACAAAACAGCAAAAAATAGCAAGAATAAAATGCTGATGCTATGCATGAGACCAGGGACAACAGCTGAAGGCTAAAACCAAGGAAGGGAGCCAAAGAACTCAATGCACAGATCAACGGAATCTGCAATAGATATGTGTGGCCACGGTGAGTGTAGGACATGTGGGAGCTACCCACTCACCCCTACTCGCCCACCAATACCAGATGCATCAACAACTCAACCTGCCATTGCCCAACCTATGAACTGTGGTATTTAACCACTCGGCGCATAGCGGCTAACAAATCCCAGCAGGGAGATGAGAGTGCGGAATCACCGCTCGCCCTCGCATCCTGGTAAGAAAACAGAGCAACAACAACAAAGCAATGGCTGCAATAGCTGAAATGAGATGATAATGCGTGTATGAAACAACTAGCATAACTCATATGCAAAACAACAATCACAACAGTAAACATACACAACCATCTCACGATATCAGCAACTACAATTCACTCAAGCCATACACCTGCTGATTCACAAGCTCCATATCCGTACCTTAATTCTGAGCACAATTACCACAACAAGGGACCCAAGAGATCTGGTTGAAACCTGCTAAACACACAACGCACAGATCTAAAAAGCTACACAGAAGGTCACGGTAATTCACAGTAACTTACGACTGGGAGTTACACACTACAACCAGAAATTACTCGATCATTCTACTCAACAAGAAGCTCAATAACCAAGCTCTAAGGTAAGATCTTATCGCTAATTCGAAAGGCTACCTGAATAGCGAACACACGGCCGAAGTAAACAACTTCGCGATCTTACTACCAGCTAACCACAGCCTCCGAGAATGGTTAGAATGAAAGAGCTTCACGAGATGAGTCCAGCGCTACCTCAAACGTACTAAGAGGTGACCGGAAACGACGGGAATTTCCGGAGAAATGCTACGGTGAACAATGTTCTAGGGTTCGAAGCAATGAACAACAATCGGGAGAATATATCGCTAAGTATGGAATCTGCTAATCAAATCGAAGATCAAGTCTTCTCATATATATACACTTCTCACCAGCTGATAGCAGCAAGAACAACTCCATCGAAAAAACTAGTCGACAATGCTGAGAACCCAACCAACAGGCATTGCTGTTAACAGAACCAGCAATCGCAAAATAAACCAACAGCTGAATCCTTCGAACAACGCTAAACAAAACGATGTCGCATCAACTTAAACAAACGACGTCGCATAGCACACGTCATCATATCTGTCGACAGCTTCTCACCTAAACCAGCAACTAGATAAAATAACGCAACAGATTCCTCAACAGTAAACGTATAACACGACCACCAGCTGATACCCAAAACGCTGCGTTTCAACTAAATAAAACGGCATCGCTCAGAACTCATCAACTGATCGCTAACCACTGCTGATCGCTACGCAAAAGCTGATCTCTCACGACAGCTGAAATTCCTATGCGCTAACCAAAACGACGACGTCGCCACTCCACGCTACAGGAACTTTGACTAGCATTGACGTCTGAATCCACGTAAGCGCTACTGCTGATTCCTGCCACGTCAGCATTGCTGTTGTTTCTCAACACAACGCCTAAAATGCCAACTACTGACAGCCTTCACCAAATGCTAAACGACGGCGTACTAATCTCCTGCGACAATTGATACCAGCTTTCGCCACAAAACCCGATTTCTAATACAAACACCAAAATTACGGGGATTTCCAGAATTTCTATACAACCGATTAATCCAACAATTAATCCTTATAATTCCAGGTCTCACATTTGTCCCCCACTAAAAAGGATTTCGTCCTCGAAATCAAACAACAATTCCGGAAATACTATACAACACAGAAAACCAAAACAGAAAATCGCCCAACCCATGGCCAAGAGTTCAAGATAACTGAGCAAACAATTAACAGCAACTAGGGAAAATAACAACCACAAGCTACTAACTACTGGAAATTTAGCATCACAGCTACTCAAACAGATGCGGCCACTCGCGCTGCATCTTTTCTTCCAGCTCCCAAGTAGATTCTTCCCTACCATGTTTTCTCCATTGCACCATCACCAATGGAATGGTTTTATTCCTCAATTGTTTCTCTTTTCTGCCTAGGATCTGCAAGGGATACTCCTGATAGCTCAACGTCTGATCTAGCTCAACCTCGTCAGTTCTCAGCACATGAGACGGATCTGGCTCGTACTTCCTCAACATGGAAACATGAAAAACATCACGTAGAGAAGATAATTCCGGAGGAAATAACAGCCGATACGCTAAAGAGCCAATCCTCTCAACAATTTCATACGGTCCGACGTAACGAGGGGCTAACTTTCCCTTGTGTCCAAAGCGCATAACACTGCGAAATGGAGAAACCTTGGGAAATACCTGATCACCAACCTGAAATTCTAGAGTTCGACGCCTCTTATTCGCATAACTGGCTTGGCGATCCTGGGCAGCTTTCATCCGCTGTCGAATAAGATCCACATGATCTTTCATTTGCTGCACAAAGTCTGGGGCAGATAGCTGCTTCTCCACCACTTCTTCCCAACACACCGGCGATCTGCACTTCCTGCCATACAAGGCCTCAAACGGCGCCATGCCAATCGTCACCTGATAGCTGTTATTGTAGGAAAACTCTACCAAAGACAACGCGTCTTGCCAACTACCTCAAAATCCAACACAACAGCTCGTAACATATCCTCCAACTTCTGGATAGTTCGCTCAGAAATAAGATCCACATGATCTTTCATTTGCTGCACAAAGTCTGGGGCAGATAGCTGCTTCTCCACCACTTCTTCCCAACACACCGGCGATCTGCACTTCCTGCCATACAAGGCCTCAAACGGCGCCATGCCAATCGTCACCTGATAGCTGTTATTGTAGGAAAACTCTACCAAAGACAACGCGTCTTGCCAACTACCTCAAAATCCAACACAACAGCTCGTAACATATCCTCCAACTTCTGGATAGTTCGCTCAGATTGGCCATCTGTCTGGGGGTGATACGCTGTACTCATAGCCAACCTGGTCCCTAGAGCTGCTTGAAAACTCTTCCAAAACCTGGAAGTAAACCTTGGATCTCGGTCTGAGACGATCGAAACAGGCACACCGTGAAGTCTAACCACAAAATCGACGTACAGATTCGCCATTTTCTTCAGAGAAAAGGTCATACCATAGGGAATAAAATGTGCAGACTTCGACAAACGATCGATAACCACCCAAATAACATCGCATCCTCTGCTGGAACAAGGTAGATGCGTCACGAAATCCATAGCTATGTGCTCCCAATTCCATTGGGGCACTTTCAAACTATGCAATAGACCACCGGGTCTCATCCTCTCGGCCTTTACCATCTGACAGTTCAAACAACGAGCGAAAAAATCAGCAACGTTGCTCTTCAGGACAGCCCACCAGAAGTGCGGCTTTAACGCATGGTACATCTTTCGTGCACCAGGATGAACACTATGTCTGCTGCAGAGCGCTTCCCGAAGGATCTCCTCCTTAAAATCAATGAGGTTAGGCACAACCAGCCTGCCACGAAACCTCAAGCAACCATCAGAAGAAACGGAATAATCCTCGAGTTCTCCAGCCCTGACCTTTAACTTCAACTCATGGATGGAAGGATCAGTCCTTTGAGCTGCTCGAATACTAGAGACAATTTGTGGCTCAACTTGGAAAGAAGAAACCACAACACAATCCTCAGCCGGGTAGAATCTCCAACCAGTAGTATTAAGATGCTCCTGATCCTTAGAGATATACAACGAAGCAAGCATCTCACTAGCCTTTCTGCTCAAAGCATCTCCAACCAGTTAAGATGCTCCCGATCCTTAGAGATATACAACGAAGCAAGCATCTCACTAGCCTTCCTGCTAAAAGCATCGGCCACTACACTACG
>KV008986.1:72762-105222 GCA_001598015.1 Dorcoceras hygrometricum
ACGATTCAATCTTCACCTTTGATTTCCTCTGATATGAACGTTTGAATCAATCCATCGTTTGCGCAACAGCTGATGATTTGAACATTTGAAAGAATACAACGGCTGATTGCTTCAAAACCTGAAAATATGCATCAGCTGATCGCTTGAAATATCTCCCTTTATAACGTAACGGCTTGTTCAAAAGCACTGTAGCTATCTGCTGATTTCCCTTAAATAATGCAACTGCTGATTACCATCATCGCAAACTTCATCGACTGAATCTTAGCGCTAATCCAATACACTGTCGTTTCCACTTATCCAAACGCTGTCGTTTTGACTTATCCAAACGCTGTCGTTTAGCAATCTTCAACAAAACACGCTATCACTCAAACACTTGCGTCTGAAACTAATACACCTGCTGAAAAACCCTTGAAGACTTCATCTGCTGATTACAAACCATCGGCTGATTACTAACCATCGACTGATTACTAACCATCGACTGATTATACCAACGGCTGATCCAGTACCAGAAACTGATAACCTGTAATAATTCAACCTCTGAAATAATCCCTAATATCAACATCTGATATCTATCAACTGAAATTCTCAACGCAGCATATGAAAACTTCCACTTAACAACCATCAGCTGAATATCAACCCATTGACTGAAATATACTTTGTTGTTAATTGCAACGGCTGATTGTCCAGAAGCAACTTGTCTTATTTTGTTATCACCAAAAATAATAAATTTATCCTAACAGTGCGAGTCGTATCCACGATGTGTGGGCCATTATATATTGATCAATCATAAGAAACCAACGTACGTGGAGATGCGGTTCACCCGACCTTACCTCGGGATCCCTCACACCTCTATGCTGCCATTTCACCATGCCGTGAACACATGGATCCATAAGCTCATTCTAACATTAACAAAGGTTCACCGGGCCCGGTATCCTGGATCTGCTCATCGTCTACTTTGCCACAAATGTAACGCCCAGAAATCCTAATTACGTGGAAACGAGTTCATGACTAGGGGGAAAATTATTTTAGAAAATTATATGCTATTTTATGTGATTTAATGATAGTTTTAATGTTTCATGATATGCATGTTATGTTTTTAGTCTATTTGAGTTCCGGACGTGTGGATGAGACTAGGGACGACCAACATGAAAACTATTTGGAATTTTAAGCCCTCATATTTTTAAGAGCTAAAATTTACATTTTAAGCAGTATTTTAAATTAGTGAAAGGTTAGTATAGGAAAAGTCTATTACTTTCCTAATTAAAAACATTTGAGGGGTCTTTTGGTACTCACTCATTTTCATTCCAACCCTAATTTCTTGTAAACCTAGCCTCCACCCCTACCCCTCACTCTCACGCCACTCCCCTCTCCCCTTGCACGAAATTCTTCAAGTTTTTGTGTGAATTTCAAGGTTTGATCGTCCCACCACTTGTCCTCCGTCCCGGTAACACTTGGTTTGCATAATTCTTCAATCAAGACATGTTATATCTCTCATTTCCTCACCATTTACACCCTATTATACTGTTTTTAATTAATGATTGCATGAATTGTATGTGATTTGGATTGATCTATGCATAATGTTGAAGATCCATGCATGTTTCATCGTTTTCATTACGTGTTTGATTCGTTTCTTGTCTTGAATTGGTCATGGACGGTTCAAGGGGCTTGTGCTCAGTTCATGGTGGTCCAAGGGTGGTCTAGAGTGGTCCATGGATGAGAAGAGATGGCTGAATCACGGTCGAACCAAGTCCATGACACGATGCGTCCCTCATCATGCGTGCGTGCCGCTGCCGCCTTCTTGAAAGTCCTCCGCTCGTAAGGAGCCCATGCATGGGCCATGGCTGGTTCGAGAGGGTGAGGCTGGACCTGGTGGTGGTCCAGCCGGTGGGGCTTCGGCCATGGGCGGCCGGAGCAGGTTGTGCGAAGTGATGAGGCCACGACGTCGTGTGCGTTGGAGTGCGGCTAGGTTAGGGTTTGCGTTGCATGGGCCGGTTCGGCTGGACCGGCTTGGTGGGTTCGGTCGGATCGGGTCGTCAGTCAAGGGTCGGGTCAAAATATTTAAGTTTGATCCGACTTAATTTTATTTTTCGGATAGGGTATTTTAATTTTAAAGTTTTAGGTCCAATTTTAAGAATATTAGGTCAAACAATTTTTAAAGTCAAATTTTAAGTCAAACTTTTAATTATTTTATGGACATAATATTTTGTATTAAGTTTTAAATTAAAATTTTTGGTCAATGAGACTTTTACTTGGTCAAATTTTAATGCATGATTTTAAAGTGAAGAGTTGAGTATTTTATATAATCTTGAAGTTAATTTTAAAGTTTAATGGGTCAAGTCATGTTTAGACCTACGTTTCAATTTTAAGTTAAGTCCAGACTTTTGTGCTTAGGATTAGTAGGCCAGGAACCTGAACCGGTCCTTGATCGGAGTAGAAAATGTAGAAACCCGTGAATATATATTTAATTATATATGTAGTATTTTATGTATATGAATATGATAATGTTTAAATGAATGAATTAAATATATATTGACGGGCTAAGTCTTTTAAATTGCATGTTTTTATGAAATGCACGCATCACAAAAATTTTACGAAATGTTAAGGCATGAAAGAAAAGAAAAATATTTTTGAGGGATTGAAGTGATTTGTGGCAAGTTTATGATGAGGGGAATCGGGATACCAGGCCCGATGAACTTCTGTTCATGTTATTACGAACTTATGGATCCATGTGTTCACAGAATGGTGAAGTGGTAGCATAGAGGTGTGAGGGATCCCGATTTCAGGTCGGGTGAAGTGCATCGCCACGTACCTTGGTGCACACGCCCTCTCACATTTCACGGATATGACTCACACACCCTTTTACGTTACGTTATGTGTGTTCATGCCTCAGTATGTTACGATATATGTTCATGTACTACTAACGCATGTTTTACGATCATTAACGCATGCATGTTTTAAAGTTATTGTACTATACGTATGTGCTTGCATGCGATTTTATTATATGTACCTTGTTATTATCCAGATAGAGCATGCTGGGCCTTTAGGCTTACTAGGTTTAAATGGTGCAGGTGATGACCCTGTTGATTTTATACCGACCGGCGGTGAGGATCTCTGAGCGCTCGTTGCAGCTGTACCTTGTGACCACTTTGACGTCTTCATTTTATGTCATGAAACATTTTCAGTTATTTATCAGTCGTGTTAGTTTCCGTAACCTTTACGTACTCTGATTTTAAGCCGTATGGATGATTTAATGTTTTATTTAAAATATTTATTTATTTATGTTTAAGGTAATGTTGAGAAATTTTTTTGAAGGGACGAGCCATACTTTTTAAGTTGTTTCTTTCGCACTTTATTAAAAAAAACAAAGTTTTCTAGAGTACGGTTCGTTTCAGTTGGTATCAGAGCGGTGGTTCTGGTGGGGTACTAGCCTGCTGCGTGGAGCTCGGAAGTCGCACTGCCAGTCTGTAAGTTTTAGAGTTTACGATTCATGTTTATTTTTGCATGATGAATGTTCTATTTTCAGCATCAGATTTACCTTAGGAGTTTTTAGAGTTAGACGCTTAGTCATGCACTTAGAGTTACGTGAATGGGTTTTGGGTACCGATATACCTCCCAAACGCGATAGGAACCATCAGAGTGATTGTACGCCTCCTCCTCCTCCTCCCCTGTCAGGCCCGGTGTGCTAATACATAGATAAATACACAATTAAGCGGAAGCAACAAAATCAGGGCTTAAAATTTTTTCGAAATGTTGGGCCTGATCCAAAACATCATCTTAAAATAGTTCATAATCAAAATATGAGTTTAACTCAAAACTAAAACAACCCATCAACAGGTAACAAATAGAAAGTAGTAAATCAACTACAGATCCCCTCAGTAAAATAAAGGCACAGGACATCCTCTGGCTCAATATAAATACATAACACTGGGACTAAAATCAAAAAGAGGATCGACCAGCTGAAGCTCCACTCTATCCATCCTGGTTACCTGAAGAAACTGCCAAAGCCAATACAGACCAAGGTAGCCCAAAAATAGGAAAAAGTAAAGAGGTAAAACCTCAGTACGAAGAGCCATCTAAACAGCAAATCATGCAACATGCTATACTTCAAGTTATGAAATGCATGATGACTATCAAAGGAATCGGTCATCAAGGCCAACGACTCAGCTGTAAAATCTCAAGTCAGCCTATACACCACGCACAGCCAAGCAGGTGGAAATCATCTGTTCGTGATCTTCAGGCCCGTCAGCCATCACAGCTCAGTGGTCTTCAAGCGCGACGAATCAGCCGGCCACCACCCCAATGATAGAATTTGACCCTTCAGGCGCGATGACTCAGCCGGCCGATCAAAATGCTAGCTCGACTCAGGTCATAAATTGAATATCAGGCTCAAATGTATGCATGAATGCCATTCAATAATCAGATTCCAATGCATACAATAATCGGTACGTGAAACAGATCATACAACAGAGCATAGTCAATCTAATCTGTTCACAAAATCACGTATTCACAGTATACAGGTTCACAACAAGAAATATAAACATGTCCATGCCCAAAGCTGTTTACAAGGGCTCAATCCGTACCTCAAACCAGCTTAAACCTCAATCAGATCTCACCAAGGCACAACACCAACGACCTGCTCAAGTCTGATTCCTCGCTGACTCAGGTGAAGCTTAATAGAAGATGCCGAAGGCCCAAATCCAGAAGCTCAAATCTGACGGGGAAAACCATCGACTGGAATTTGCGAATTTACTCGAACCTGCAACTACTTTCGCAAGTCGATCTACAAATCCAAACTGGTATCAATCGAATGAGCTAAGCAAGACGAACCCAGCGCCACCAATCTCGCTCCCAACAACGATGGAAATCGATGATAATCTAACGGAGAAGGGTTCGGATGAACAGTACTAACGAGGGTTTCTCTGGAAAGGATATAGGAAATGTCGGGTTGAAAAAATGACTAAGTGTCGATCGCTACTTAGCATTTAAATCCTTCAGTCAAAGCTACAGTGAAAGCCAACACCGACTTATTCAGATCTCATCGACAACTCAGATCTTAGCGCTAAGGAAAAAGTCCCTCAGATCTGGCCTCAGCGATAACTAAATTCTGGCTTCGCTACGCTATACAGGCCCTACTAATCAAAACGGCATTGCCTAGGAGTCCCGCTCACTAACACTAAACGACGTCGCTCTACTTCCAGATCTGAAGCAGATCTCACAACTCAGACCCGCTAACTCCCATCCAGATTTGATCAAATATGAGATCCTCAAACCGCACCGTTTTACTCTGAACTCATGAACCGGACCGGTCCAAATAGTACCGTTGACCAACGCTTGACTTCTCCTCGCTAACCAAATCTGTCCCTCACTCAATACCAGATTTGACTAGCGCCTAAAACGACATCGTATCACTTATACTCACCCACGTAAACCAAAACGACATCGTTTCGCTTCCCGCTCACGGTAACTCACTCAAACCAGCGAGGAACAGATCTGGACACCCAGATGTCACTCAACTCTGAAAAATCTAAAATTCTGATTTCGACATAAAATTCGCCAAGCGTTACTTCCAGTCAAACCCGATAGCTACCAACACTCAAATCTGATCTATAACAAAATATGAAAACACGAAAATCATCAACGAATTAACCAATTCTCTCAAGAATGAAAATGCGATGACCAACATCTCATTGGTTAATCCTATTTAGATCTGAGCATTATACTAATCACAAAAATACAGATTTCTAGTCCTCACACTCTTCCCCACTAGAAATCGATTTCGTCCTCGAAATCAACTCATATCCACGAATCCAAACCACAGAATCCATCAAAACTAACATCAAAACTAGCATTAACATTCTGCCCAGCAAGACTCAAAATCTAAATAGAACCATAAATCAACAGCAAAATCACTTAAATCACGAAATCAACAAGCTAAAAGTTACTTGGAATGCTACTGTCAACGCTCAAACAGATGTGGCCACTCCTGTTTCATCTTTTCTTCAACTTCCCAGGTAGCTTCTTCTCTACCATGCTTGCTCCATTGAACCATCACCAACGAAATAACCTTATTCTTCAGCTGCTTCTCCTTCCTATCCAGAATCTGCACTGGATATTCCACATAGCTCAGGGTAGAATCCAGCTCAACTTCATTAGTCCTCAGCACATGGGACGGATCTGGCTCATAGTTCCTCAACATTGACACATGAAACACATCATGCATCACTGCTAACTCAGCAGACAGCCTCAATCCATAGCCATTTGTCCAATCCGCTCCACAATCTCAAAGGTACCAACGAATATAGGAGCCAATTTAACCTTAAATCTGAATCTCATCACGCTCTTGAAAGGAGAAACTTTGAGAAACACACGATCGCCAACCTCAAATTCCAATGGTCTGCGTTGCTTATTAGCATAGCTAGCATGTCGATCTTGAGCAGCTATCATCCTACTCCGAATCAACTCAATTTGGTCTTTCATATGCTGCACAAACTCAGGAGTAGACAACTGCTTCTCACCAATATTTTCCCAGCAGATCGGAGATACTTTCGATCATACAAAGCTTCAAATAGAGCCATCCCGATAGTCACCTGGTACTGTTGTTATACGAAAACTCAACCAAGGATAAAGAATCCTGCCAGCCACCACTGAAATCCAACACAACAGCTCCCAGCATGTCTTCTAAAATCTGAATGTTCCTCTTAGATTGGCCATCTGTCTGGGGGTGATAAGCTGTACTCATAGCCAATATCGAACCCATCGCTGCCTGAAAGCTCTTCCAGAATCAGGAAGTAAACCTTGAATCTCTATCAGACACTATCGAAACAGGCACTCCATGCAATCTCACCACATGATCGATGTACATCTTCGCCATTTTCTTCATCGAACACCTCACATCATAGGGAATGAAATGGGCTGACTTCGAAAGTCGGTCAACAACAACCCAAATTGCATAACATCCCCTGTTCGATCGAGGTAAGTGCGTCACAAAATCCATGGCGATGTGCTCCCAATTCCATTGAGGCACTTCTAGACTCTGTAGCAATCCACTAGGTCTCATCCTCTCAGCCTTGACCTGTTGGCAATTCAGGCATCGAGCTACGAATCCAGAAATATCATTCCTCATGCCTTTCCACCAGTAGTGAGAATTCAAGGCATGGTACATCTTCTTCTCGCCCGGATGCACACTGTATCGACTATAATGGGCCTCATTCAAGATAGTCTCTTTCAAATCCATCAGGTTCGGAACCACCAATCTACCACAAAATCTCAGACATCCATCAGGAGCAACAGAAAAATCTTCATACTGACCATTCTGGGCCTTGATCTTCAACTCATGAATATAGGGGTCAATTCTCTGCGCTGCTCTAATGTCTGCAACAATCTGTGGTTCAACCTAAATAGAAGAAGCCATGAAGTACTGATCACTCGGCTGAAAACGCCATCCAAAAGTCCCCAAATCCTCATGCACTTTGGATATTCTCATCGACGTCAACATCGCAGGTTGAGCTTTCCTACTCAAGGCATCGGCCACTAAATTCATCCGCCCACTGAATCTCACAGTCAAAATCTTTCAGCAACTCCATCCAACGACGTTGCCTCATATTCAAATCAGACTGGGTGAAGATATACTTCAAACTCTTGTGGTCCGTGTACACCACAAATTGCTCACTACAAATACTGACGCAAAATCTTCAAGGCAAAGACAATCGCAGCCAACTCCAGATCATGAACGGGGTATCTCGTCTCATGGGGTTTCAACTGTCGAGATGCATAAGCTATCACTCGCCCGTTCTGTGTCAGTTCGCAACCCAAACCACTCAGAGAAGCATCAGAGCACACTGCATAACCTCCAGAACCCGACTGCAAAGCCAACACAGGAGCAGTAGTCAACTTCTTCTTAAGCAACTGGAAACTAGACTCACACTCTTCAGTCCAAACAAACTTCCTATCTTTCTGGGTCAACTGATTCATCGGCCTAGCTATCGAAGAGAACTTCTTGATGAAACTCCTATAGTAGCCAGCCAAACCCAAGAAACTACGGATCTCAGAAATATTCCTAGGTCGTTCCCAGTTAAGAACTGCTTCGACCATACTCGGATCCACGGAAATACCTTGCTAAAATGACATGACCCAAAAAGACAACTCTATCCAACCAGAATTCACACTTGCTGAACTTAGCGTACAACTGTGAGTCTCTCAGTTTCTGTAATACCAATCTCAAATGCTCTTTATGATCTTTGTAGCTCCTAGAGTACACCAGGATGTCATCTATGAAGACAATCATGAAATGATCGATGTACTCACTAAAGACGCGATTCATCAGATCCATGAAGACAGCAGGGGCATTTGTCAAACCAAAAGGCATCACCAAAAACTCATAATGCCCGTATCTCGACCTGAAAGCCGTCTTCGCCACATCAGCGTCTCTAATCCGCAACTGATGATAACCAGATCGCAGATCTATCTTAGAGTATACAGCAGATCCCTGCAACCGATCAAAGATCATCGATTCGCGACAACGGATACTTATTCTTCACGGTCGCTTTATCCAACTGCCGAAAATCCACACACATCCTCATAGATCCATCCTTCTTATTCACAAAAAGAATCAGAGCTCCCCAATACAACATAATCGGTCTTATGAAGCCTTTCTCCAAAAGATCATGCAACTGATCCTTAAGTTCCTTCAACTCAGCTGGCGCCAACCGATACGGAGCTCTAGAAATCGGGGCCGTCCCTGCACCAACTCTATGCTGAAATCAATCTCTCGCTTCGGAGGGAATCCAGGAATCTCATCCGGAAACACATCATGGAACTCACGAGCAATAGGGACATCACTCAACCCTACTCTTGATTCGTGAGAGACATCCAAAGAATAGATCATAAACCCTGAATTCTCTAGCAACAACAAACTAAACATCTCCATGACAGACACCAAGGGAATCTTAGGTCACGTATCAGCACCATAGAAATCCCATTTCTCCCCAACGATGCCTAAATCTCACCACACCATGGAAACAATCAATGGCCGCTCTATACTCAGACAGTACATCCATACCCAAGATACAGTCAAAATCTCTAATTCCCAAAGCAATCAGATTTGTCACCAACACATTCTCATCAAACCTAGTCACACAATCCAACACCACCTCACGGGACAACAAACACACGCCAGCAGGGGCAGATACGGAGACAACATCACACAGTGGGGTAGAACTCAACCCACACTCATACACAAACAATTCAGAAATAAAAGAGTGTGATGCTCCAGTATAAAAAAAACTCGTGTAGGAAAGTCAAAGATAAATAAAGTACCTGCAATCACTCCCCAAGGTATCTCATCAGCCTGATTTCTCATCAAAGCATTCACCTGGGCCTGCTGTGGTCCCGAGAATTGAGGTCTCGAAGGTCCTCCAAACCTAGACAGTTCACGGGGTTGGAATCCAGATGGTTGGGACTGAACAAAAGGTTGCTGCCTCTGCGAAGATCCACCAGCAGAACCTTGCTGCGACTGACTCACAGGTTGTCCACCCATCAAAGGACACACTCTGGAAAAATGTCCCGGTTGGCCATGCTGATGGCAAAGACCTCGAACTCCACGACACTGCGAAGTCATATGCTTACCTCCACACCGACCACACGCCACACTACCTGATCCACTGCCACCATAGCTAACGGAACCAGAGGAACTCGAATTCGATCGTCTCTTGAATTGATTCCCTCGAGGCTTGAACTTCTGGCGATTCGATTGTTGTGACCCCTGAGGAGGCTGAAACTGTTGCGTCACTTCAAGCACAGGCTGAAAAGTACGCCCAGCTGTCGGCTGAACCTGATTCTGTGCTTCTAACAGACTCTACTCAATGTCCACCGCTCTATCCACGGCCTCAGCATATGTCGCAGGAGAACCAGCGAACACCATCCGGAACAACTTAGGCTTCAGTCAAAAACTTGTTCCTATTTGTCCTCTCCTGGTTCGCAACATTGGGAACATACGACAGAAGGGAAGAAAACTGTCTGGCATACTCGGCCACCTTCATGTCCCCTTGCTTCAGATTGTCAAACTCTCGCTCGCGGTTGTTGTAGTAGGACTCCTGGGTATACTCCTCTTGAAACGCTACACAGAAGCTCTCCCAAGTAATCATAGCCCCACTCTCTCTCAAGATTCGGTAAGTACCCTTCCACCAGCGTTGAGCATTCTTCCTCAACTGCAAAACCGCTAGCTTCAATATTCTCTTCTGAGAATACTCCACCGCATCAAAAAATTCCTCCATATGTTCCAACCAGCCTTCAGCCATCAGACCACCCTCGACGCCGGTGAACGTAGGAGGATTCGTCCGCTGGAATCCAGCTAGAACCAACTCCATCTCTCCGATCTATCGAGTCACATCGTATACCTCTGTCTGTCTAGCCCGATGATGCAAAGGTTCACTAGGTTGCTATACATCCTCATCGCTATCGGGAGCCCTAGACTCCTGACCAGTCTGTACTCCTATCTCTCCTCGGCGGCATCTACCCAAAATCTCAGAGATAAGTAACAAAACAAATAGTCACAGAGGCAGGTAAATCACAGAGTCAATCAAAATCAAAATCTCAAACTCTATGCCTAGACTCGAGTGTGATGAAAAAGAATTCGAGCTTATCCCAGTTTAGGCTCTGATACCAAAATGTCAGGCCCGGTGCGCTAATACATAGATAAATACGCAATTAAGCGGAAGCAACAAAATCAGGGCTTAAAATTTTTTCGAAATGTTGGGCCTGATTCAAAACATCATCTTAAAATAGTTCATAATCAAAATATGAGTTTAACTCAAAACTCAAACAACCCATCAACAGGTAACAAATAGCAAGTAGTAAATCAACTACAAATCCCCTCAGTAAAATAAAGGCACAGGACATCCCCTGGCTCAATATAAATACATAACACTGGGACTCAAATCAAATAGGGGATCGACCAGCTGAAGCTTCACTCTATCCAGCTTGGTTACCTGAAGAACCTGCCAAAGCCAATACAGACCAAGGCAGCCCAAAAACAGGGAAAAGTAAAGAGGTCCAACCTCAGTACGAAGAACCATCTAAAAACAGCAAATAATGCAACATGCTATACTTCAAGTTATGAAATGCATGATGGCTATCAAAGGAATCGGTCATCAAGGCCAACGACTCAGCTGGCAAATCTCAAGTGAGCCTCTACACCACGCACAGCCAATCAGCCGGTGGAAATCATCGGTCTGTGATCTTCAGGTCCGTCAGCCATCACAGCTCAGTGGTCTTCAGGCGCGACAAATCAGCCTGCCACCACCCTGATGATAGCATTTGACCCTTCAGGCACGACGACTCAGCCGGCCGATCAAAATGTTAGCTCTAATCAGGTCATCAATCAAATATCAGGTTCAATATGTATGCATGAATGCCATTCAATAATCAGATTCCAATGCATACAATAATCAGTACGTGAAACATATCATACAACAGAGCATAGTCAATCAAATCTATTCACAAAATCAAGTATTCACAGTATACATTCACAACAAGAAATATAAACATGTCCATGCCCAAAGCTGTTTAAAGGGGCTCAATCCGTACCTCAAACTAGCTTAAACCTCAATAAGATCTCACCAGGGCACGACACCAACGACTTGCTCAAGTCTGCTTCCTCGCTGACTCACGGTGAAGCTTAACAGAAGATGTTGAAGGCCCAAATCCAGAAGCTCAAATCTGAACAGGGAAAACCATTGACTGAAATTCGCGAAGTTACTCGAACCTGCAACTACTTTGCTCCTCTTCCGCAAGTCGATCTACAACTCAAAACTGGTATCAATCGAAAGAGCTAAGCAAGACAAACCCAGCGTCACCAATCTCGTTCCAAACAACGGCGAAAATTGACGGTAATATAAAGGAGAAGGGTTCGGATGAACAGTACTAATCGAGGGTTTCTCTGGAAAGGAGATAGGAAATTTTGGGTTGAAAAATGACTAAGTGTCGATCGCTACTTAGAATTTAAATCCTTCAGTCAATGCTACAGTGAAAGTCAACACCGACTTATTCAGATCTCATCGACAACTCAGATCTTAGCGCTAAGGAAAAAGTCCCTCAGATCTAGCCTCATCGATACCTCAATTTGGCTTCGCTACGCTAAACAAGTGCTACTAATCACAACGGCGTCGCCTAGGAGTCCCGCTCACTAACACTAAACAACGTCACTCTACTTCCACATCCGAAGCATATCTCACAAATCAGATCTGCTAACGCCAATCCAGATTTTATCAAATCTGAGATCCTCAAACTGCACCGGTTTACTCCCAACTCACGAATAGGACCGGTCCAAATAGTACCATTGACCAACGCTTGACTTCTCCTCGTTAACCCAATCTGTCCCTCACTCAATACCAGATCTGACTAGCGCCTAAAACGACATCGTATCACTTATACTCACCCATGTAAACCAAAACGAAATCGTTTCGCTTCCCGCTCGCGGTACCTCACTCAAACCAGCGAGGACCTGATCTGGACACCCAGATCTCACTCAAATCTAAAAAATCCAAAATTCAGATTTCGACATAAAATTCGCCAAGCGTTACTTCCAGTCAAACCCGATAGCTACCAACACTCAAATCTGATCTATACCAAATCTGAAAACACGAAAATCATCAACGAATTAACCAATTCTCTCAAGCATGAAAATGCGATGACCAACATCTCATTGGTTAATCCTATTCAGATCTGAGCATTACACTAATCACCAAAATACAGTTTTCTAGTCCTCACATCCCCCACATCCACAGTTGACACAGTTGACGTCGTATGAGAAGGATAGCATGGACATACTAGCCAGGATCACCAGGATGATTGAGAGGCAGTCTGAGTGTTAATGAGGAGGATGTGGCTGAGCTGTTCCGTAATCAGGGACCCAAGGAATTTGCTGGGTTGAATCTAAGTAGAACTGTTAGACCTTCTAGGACTTGCCTTGAGAACTTAGACAGGTAGGACTAGCGAACCTAGTAATGTTTTAGGAATCTAAATTATTTTGGGAACCTAGATTAATTGTAAACATGTGACTGTGTGACGTTTCAATTTCAGGTGAGATCCGTGTTTTGGGTGTCACTACCCTTGCCTTGCTATACTCAGGGGTGACTCATTCGTTCATCTCAAGCGCGTTATTCAGAGGATGGGTATTACTCCGGAGATCTTGGGTGTGGCTCTCACAGTGACAATTCCGTCAGGAGAGGGGATATCGACGATCAGTGTGGTTCAGGGATTGGTGATGATCATGCAGTCAGAGAAGATTTGATCGTTTTGCCGATATCAGGATTTGACATAATTCTAGGGATGGACTGTTGTCGAAGTATGGAGCGGTGATTGATTTCCATCAGAGGTCAGTGACGATCAGGCCGCCATGGCAGGAGAATTTCCTATTTGAAGCGACGAGGAGACTGTGGAAGCCCAGGTTTATATCTTTTATGATGGCTAGGAAGCTAGTTGAGATTGGATGTCAGGCGTTCTTAGCCTGTGTTACCACCTCAGTAGATTCAGCAGGCCCTTCACTGTCTGAGGTGGGGGTCGTCAGGGACTTTGCAGATGTTTTCCCCGATGACGTTGCGGGAGTTCCACCAGAGCGAGAGGTGGAGTTTTCGATTGAGTTAGCACCAGGTACAAATCCCATATCTAAGGCACGTAGATTGGCTCTTACAGAGATGAAGGAGCTGAAGGAGCAGATTCAGAAGTTGGTCGACAAGGGATTCATTCGCCCTAGCTTTTCTCCATGGGATGCACCAGTACTGTTTGTTAAGAAGAAGGATGGTAGTATGATGTTGTGCATCGACTATCAGGATTTGAATCGAGTTACAGTAAAGAACAAGTACCCACTTCCGAGGATTGAGGATTTGTTTGATCAATTGCAGGGAGCCTTGGTTTTCTCCAAGATTGATCTGAGATCAGGGTACCATCAGTTGTGAGTCAGAGAGGAGAACGTGTCCATGACTGCACCTCGGACACGATACGACCACTACGAGTTTTTGGTGATACCGTTTGGACTGACGAATGCCCCAACGATCTTCATGGATTTGATGAACCGGGTCTTCAGACAGTACTTGGACCAGTTCATCATAGTATTCATCGACAACATCTTGGTCTACTCGAGGAGCATAGAGGAGCATAGACAGCATTTGCAGACCGCACTGTAGACCTTGATAGAGCACAGATTGTATGCCAAGTTCAGCAAGTGTGAGTTTTGGCTTGAGCAGGTAGAGTTTTTGGGGCATATCGTTTCTAGAGATGGGATTTCAGTCGACCCATCGAAGGTGGAGGCAGTTCAGAACTAAATGCAGCGGAGATTCGCAGTTTCTTGGGTTTATCAAGATACTATCGCAAGTTCATCAAGGGCTTCTCTTCGATTTCAATGCCCTTGACAGCCCTGACCAAGAAGAATTCGAAATATGTGTGGATTCCCGAGTGTGAGAGGAGCTTCGATCAGTTGAAGGAGGCTCTCACTTCAGTGCCAGTCTTAGAGATGCCTGTGGACCATGAGGAGTTTGTGGTGTATACAGATGCTTCCCTGAGAGTTTGGGTGCAGTTCTGAAAGCAGGGTGGCAAGGTTATCGCATATGCGTCAAGACAGCTGAAGAGTTATGAGCAGAACTATCCGACGCATGATCTAGAGCTCGTAGCAGTAGTATTCGCGCTGAAGATTTGGAGACACTACTTTTACGGTGAGAAGTGTCAGATTTTCACCGACCATAAGAGCCTCAAGTACTTCTTCACACAGAAGGAGCTGAACATGAGGCAGCGCAGATGACTGGAGTTGGTGAAGGATTATGATTGTGACATTAGCTACCATCTGGGGAAAGCTAATGTGGTGGCAGACGCTTTGAGCCGTAAGACTTCAGTGGTGGCTTGCTTATCAGTTGAGAGGCCACTACAGGCTGAGATTCAGAGATATGAATTGTGGAGTTCTATTTAGGAGGCTATGCACCGAGTTTAACAGTGCTCACAGTTCAACCGACTCTTTGAGATCAGATTAGAGATTGACAGGCCTCTGATGAGTAGTTACAATAGTGGAGGCAGAGAGATGAGGTCAGAGGACGGGGTCTGTATACAGTGGAGGATGGGATCGTTCGTTTCAGAGGTCGCATGTGGGTACCGACTACTGGGCAGCTGAGAGCGAAGATTTTAACAGAGGCTCATGCATCGATGTACTCCATCCACCCAGGGAGTACGAAGATGTTCATGGATTTACTGACTCTCTATTGGTGGTCGAGGATGAAGAAGGATATTGGGCGATTTGTATTCGAGTGTTTGACCTTTCAGCAGGTCAAGGCAGAGCATCAGAGACCTTTCAGAATGTCACGATAGATTTTGTGGTTGGGTTACCCTGGGACTGAGAATGTCACTATGGATTTTGTGGTTGGGTTACCCAGGAGTCCCAGAGGTTACACGGTGATATGGGTGATTGTGGATCGACTCACCAAGTCAGCGCACTTCCTACCGATGAAGACCACTTTCACCCTGACGCAGTACACAGAGCTTTAAATTAGAGAGATTTTCAGGCTGGATGGCATACCAGTCTCTATTGTGTCAGATCGGGACACTAGATTTACTTCTGCATTTTGTAGGAGCTTGCACGCAGCGTTGGGGACTAAGTAGTCATTCAGTACAGATTTTCACCCACAGACAGATGACCAGTCGGAGAGAGTCATTCAGATTCTAGAGGATTTTCTGAGAGCTTGTGTGATAGATTTCCAGGGTACGTGGGATTCGAGATTGCCCTTGGGACGTACAATAACAGCTTTAAGGCATCGATTGGGATGGCTCCCTATGAGGCTCTGTACGGGAGAAGGTGTGGTCTCCCATGCACTGGGACGAGATTGAAGAGAGAGTTTTGACTGGGTCGGAGCTGGTGCAGCAGACAACAGACATTGTGACTAGGGTATGAGATCGGATGAGGACAACCCAGAGTCATTAGAAGAGTTATGCCGATCGCAGATGACGAGACCTGGAGCTGGCTGTAGGAGATCATGTATTCGTGAGGATATCGCCCATGAAGGGTGTGATGCGTTTTGGCTGGAGAGGCAAGCTCAGCCCGAGATTCATTGGGCCATTTGAGATTCTGGAGAGGGTTGGTATGTTGGCGAATCGAGTAGCACTACCACCCAATCTGTCAGCGGTGCTACGTATTTCACATTTCGATGCTGCGGAAGTACGTCCCGAATCCATCGCATGTGTTGGATTTTGAGCCGCTCTAGTTAGCACCAGATTTATCTTTTGAGGAGCGATCGGTTTAGATCTTGGCTTGAGAGGAGCGTAGGCTGAGAGTGCGGAGTATTCCGATGGTCAAGTGGCAAAATCACTCAGAGGATGAGGCTACTTGGGAGACTGAGGCCGATATGCGGACGCACTACCCAGAACTTTTCGGTATGTAATATAATTTCGGGGACGAAATTCCTATAAGGGGGGGAGAGTTGTAACGGCCAGAAATCCTAATTACGTGGAAATGAGTGCATGACTAGGGAAAAATTATTTTAGAAAATAATATGCTAGTTTATGTGATTTAATGATAGTTTTAATGTTTCATGATATGCATGTTATGTTTTTAGTCTATTTGAGTTCCGGACGTGTGGACGAGACTAGGGACGACCGAGATGAAAACTCTTTGGGATGTTAAGCCCTCATATTTTTAAGAGCTAAAATTTATATTCTTAAGCATTATTTACGAAAAATGAGATTTTTATAATTATGGGTTGAGGAGAACCCGTTTTTTGCCTTTACGGGCTGTTTTAATGGACTTTACTATATTTTAAAATTGAGGAGGCTATATATTACGAAAGTTTTAGATTTAAAGCCTATGTTTCGAGTTTTATTCAACATTTTAAATTAGTGAAGGGTTAGTATAGGAAAAGCCTATTATTTTCCTAATTAAAAACTTTTGAGGGATCTTTTGGTACTCACTCATTTTCACCCCAACCCTAATTTCTTGTAACCTTAGCCTCCACCTCCCTCCCCCTCACTCTCACGCCACTCCCCTCTCCCCTTGCACGAAATTCTTCAAGTTTTGGTGTGAATTTCAAGGTTTTATCGTCCCACCGCTTGTCCTCCGTCCTGGTAACGCTTTGTCTACATAATTCTTCAATCAAGACATGTTATATCTCTTATTTTCTCACCATTTACGTCATATTATACTGTTTTTAATTAATTATTGCATGAATTGTATGTGATTTGGATTGATCTATGCATAATATTGAATATCCATGCATGTTTCATCGTTTTCATTACGTGTTTGATTTGTTTCTTGTCTTGCATTGGTCATGGATGGTTCAAGGGGCTTGTGATCGGTTCATGGTGGTCCAAGGGTGGTCTAGAGTGGTCCATGGATGAGAGGAGATGGCTGAATCACGATCGAACCAAGGCCATGACACGATGCGGACCTCATCGTGCGTGGATTTGTTTCTTGTCTTGCATTGGTCATGGATGGTTCAAGGGGCTTGTGATCGGTTCATGGTGGTCCAAGGGTGGTCTAGAGTGGTCCATGGATGAGAGGAGATGGCTGAATCACGATCGAACCAAGGCCATGACACGATGCGGACCTCATCGTGCGTGCATGCGGCTGCCGCCTTCTTGCGAGTCGTCCGCTCGTAGGCAGCCCGTGCATGGGCCATGGCTGGTTCGAGAGGGTGTGGCTGGACCTGGTGGTGGTACAGTTGGCAGGGCTCCGACCATGGGCGGCCGGAGCAGGTCGTGCGAAGTGATGAGTCCGCAGCGTCGTGTGTGTTGGCGTCGACTAGGTAGGGTTTGCGTTGCATGAGCCGGTTCGACTGGACCGGTTTGGTGGATTCGATCGGACCGGGTCTGTCAGTCGAGGGTCGGATCAAAATATTTTAAGTTTGGTCCGACTTATTTTATTTTCGGACTGGGTATTTTAAGTTTTAGGTCCAATTTTAAGAATATTAGGTTAAACAATTTTTAAAGTCAAATTTTTAATTATTTTATGGAACTAATATTTTGTATTAAGTTTTAAATCAAATTTTTTAGTCAATAGGACTTTTAATTGGTCAAATTTTAATGCATGATTTTAAAGTGAAGAGTTGAGTATTTTTATAAACTCTTAAAGTTAATTTTAAAGTTTAATGGGTCAAGTCATGTTTAGACCTACGTTTCAATTTTAAGTTAAGTCCAGGCTTTTGGGCTTAGGATTAGTGGACCAGACACCTGAACCAGTCCTTGACCGGAGTAGAAAATATAGAAGCCCGTGAATATATATTTAATTATTATGTAGTATTTTATGTATATGAATATGATAATGTTTAAATGAATGGATTAAATATATATTGAAGGGCTAAACCTTTAAATTGCATGTTTTTATGAAATACACGCATCACAAAATTTTATGAAATGTTAAGACCTGAAAGAAAAGAAAAATATTTTTGAGGGATCGAAGTGATTTGTGGCAAGTTTACGATGAGGGGAATCGGGATACCGGGCCCGATGAACTTCTGTTCATGTTATTACGAGCTTATGGATCCATGTGTTCACGGCATGGTGAAGTGGCAGCATCGAGGTGTGAGTTATCCCTAGGTAAGGTCGGGTGGACCGCATCGTCACGTACGTTGGTTCTTATGATTGATCAATCACACGTCCGCTCACATTTCACGGATATGACTCACACATCCTTTTACGTTACGTTATGTATATTCAAGGCTCAGTATATTACGATATATGTTCATGTACTATTATGGAGAATTTCAACGCATGTTTTACTATCATTAACGCATGAATGTTTTAAAGTTATTTTACTATACATATGTGCGTGCATGCGATTTTATTATATGTACCTTGTTATTATTCAGATAGAGCATGCTGAGCCTTTAGACTCACTAGGTTTAAATGGTGCAGGTGATGACCCTGTTGATTTTATACCGACCGACGGTGAGGATCTCTGAGCACCCGTTGCAGCTGTACCACGTGACCACTCTGACGTCTTCATTTTATGTTATGAAAAATTTTAAGTTATTTTATCAGTCATGTTTAATTTCCGCAACTTTTACGTACTCTGATTTTAAGCCGTATTGTTGATTTAATGTTTTTTTAAAAAATATTTATTTATTTATGTTTTAAGTTAATGTTGAGAAAATGTTTTGAAGGGACGAGCCATACTTTTTAAGTTGTTTATTCCGCACTTTATTAAAAAAAAAATTTCTAGAGTACGTTTCGTCCCAACAAATCACTTCAATCCCTCAAAATATTTTCTTTTCATACATGCCTTTAACATTTCATAAACTTTCATGATGCATGATCGTCATAAAATATGCAATTTAAAAAGATTAACCCGTCAATATATATTTAATTTTTTCATTAAACATTATCATCATCATACGCATAAAATACTACATATATGATTAAATATATTTACGGGCTTCTATATTTTTCCTTCAACCTCCGGTCAAGGACTGGTGCAAGAGCCTGACCCACTAATTCTAAGCCCCAAAAAGCCTAGACTTAATCTAAAATAAAACTTAACCCTAAACTTGATCCATTAAATTAAAATTAAACTTTAAAATTAATAAGATACTCACTCCTTCACTTTAAAATCAGACATTGAATTTTTTTGGCAAAAATTAAAGTCCCCTTGACCAAAAATTAGACTTTATAATTTGATAAAAGTATTAGGCCCATAAATAAGATGGATTTTGACTTTAAAATATTCGACAGCTTGTTTAGGCCGTTGAGCCACCTATTCCCTTAACCTTTGACCACCACTGGACCACCTAGACTCGAACCTTAGCCCCTCTAACCGTCCTTGACCGAGCACATCAAAGAAACAAGTCATATGCGTGTTGGAAATTTGCATGTATCTCAAATAATAATCATATATCTATCAATACACAAACAATTCATGCAAAATTATTTTGAAAACAGCATATTATGATTTAAATGGTGAGAAAAGGGAGGTAGAACATGCCTTGATTGAAGAATATCGAAGAACTACGCGTTACCGGAGTGGAGGACAAGAGATCGGGACAAACCACCGTGAAATCACCACAAAATTCGATGGTAGCTTGAGCAAAGGGAAGGGGCTGGCTTGGAGGGAGGAGGAGGAGGCTAGGTTTCGAAAATACTAGGGTTGAGGGAATGAAAGAAGCCCCAAAAGACCCCTCTCAAGGATTTAATTAGGAAAATAAGGGAGTTTTCCTATACTAACCCGTCACTAATTAAAAATATTAGTTAAAACTCTAAACTTAAACTTTGAACCTTCAATTTTCGTAATATAAAGTCCCTTAAATTTTTAAAATGTATTAAAGCTCATTAAAATAGCCCGTATAGGTGAAAAACGGGGTCCCCTCGATCAATAAACATAAAAATCTTATTTTTCGTAAAGGCTGCTTAAAAAAATAAATTTTCTCTAAAAATATGAGGGCTTAAAAATTTCAAATAACTTACAACTCGGTCGTCCCTAGTCTCCTCCATGCGTCCGAAACTTCAAACAGGTTAAAACATGTCATGAACATTTTAAAACATTAATTTAACACTTAATCACATAAAATGACACATAATTTTCTAAAAACAATTTTCCCCCTAGTCATGCACTCATTCTCACGTAATCAGGATTTCTGGGCGTTACAACTCTCCCGCAATTATAGAAATTTTGTCCCCGAAACTAGGTTACATACCGAAAAGCTCCGGGTAGCGCATCCGCATATCGGCCTCGGTCTCCCAGGTAGCCTCATCCTCTGAGTGATTCTACCACCGGACCTTGACCATCGGAATACTCCGCGCTCTAAGCCTGCGCTCCTCAAATTATAGATCTGGTGCTAACTGAAGCGACTCAAAATCCAACACATGTCACGATTTCGAGACGTACTTCCGAAGCATCGAAATTTGAAACACGTTATGCGCCGCTGATAGACTGGGTGGTAGTGCTACCCGATACGCCAACGTACCAACCCTCTCCAAAATCTCAAACGGTCCAATAATGTTAGAGTAGATGCCCAACTAGCCAACTTGTGGCGTGTGGGTTTTATTGACTCTTGTACAAACGATCTTTATATATGATATTCGCATTCTTTTATATGGCATTCTTTACTTTCATTATGTGTGTAATGATTTACAATTGTGTTGAGTAAAGACCTAGAATACACTAAAGCGTATGTTAGATGTGATAGTGGGTATGACGGCTATCATGAAACACATCTAATAGTCGCTGTGTATTCTGAACACGTTCCTAGTCGATTGGGCCGTCAAAACTGAGGATAAGGCCGCCCGAGTTCGAGACTAGTATCTGCGATGCGAAAAAATTCGAGAGGGCCAGCAGCAGGACCAGCAATTGAAGAAATGGGTCCAGCAGGATAAGGAAAGAGGCAATAGCTTATATTTTACAGAGGAAGGAATCGTGAGGTACTTGGGCAGAGTTTGGGTACCTCAAGTAAATGGTTTAAGAGCTGAACTCTTAAAAGAAGCTCATACAGCTCCATATTCAGTACATCCAGGAAGCACGAAAATGTACAAGGACCTCCAACAATTGTATTGGTGGCCAGGAATGAAGAAGGATGTTGCTAGATTTGTAGCTGAATGTTTGACGTGTCAGCTGGTAAAGGCTGAACATCAGCGACCAGCAGGCTTGTTGAAACCACTGTCGATTCCCGAATGGAAGTGGGAATGCATAGCAATGGATTTCGTAACTGGGTTACCAAGAACAGTACAAGGATATAACTCTATTTGGGTTATAATTGATAGGCTCACTAAGACTGCTCATTTCTTACCAGTTAAAACGACTTATGAGGTGAGCAGATACGCTGAATTGTACGTTAAAGAAATAGTGAGGCTACATGGTGTTCCAATTTCTATTGTATCAGATAGAGATCCCAAGTTCACATCAGCTTTTTGGAAAAGTCTACATAAAGCTATGGGTACGAAGTTGACATTCAGCACTGCGTTTCACCCACAAACTGATGGACAATCGGAAAGGGTGATTCAAATTTTAGAAGACTTGCTCAGAGCATGCATTGTGGATTTTTCAGCAGGATGGGATGTAAGTTTGCCGCTGGTAGAGTACCTACATCGATACCATACTTAAGAGGTTCTCTATGGAAGAGTCCAAGAGAGGACACCTACCTATGTGCCACGGGGTCACTCTATCTAAGTCTATGTGTCCAAAGACTGATGAGGAGATAGAGAGTATGGGACGTGTACCATATGCCTCGGCTATAGGTAGCATTATGTATGGCATGATCTCGACTAGACCGGACGTCGCATATGCTCTGAGTGTCACGAGCCACTACCAGTTCAACCCCGGCCAATTGCATTGGAAGGCCGTGAAGGATATTCTTAAGTACTTACGAAGGACTAAGAATATGTTCATGGTCTATGGGGGTGGTGAACTGAAACTGGAAGGCTACACTGATTCTAGCTTCCAGTGTGACGTGGATGATTCGAAATCAACCTCTGGATTTGTATTCATGCTCAATGGTGGCGCTGTCTCTTGGAAGAGTTCCAAGCAAGACACCATCGCGGATTCAACCACTGAGGCTGAGTACACCCGTCGCCAGCCACTCGCCGCCGCCCCTTGCTATCGGACTTGCTCCGATCGTCATGCTGAGGAGATTCCGTTCAGTACGGTCCTTTCAACACATATATCCCGATCAGATCAATGACCATTGGAGCACATGGAGCATTTCCGCGAGTTTATGTATCAGTTTGTAATCGTTTTCATCGACGACATCTTAGTCTATTTGAAGACTCCTTTGGAGCACATGGAGCATTTGCAAATTGTCCTTCAGACGCTGAGAGACCAGTAGTTGTATGCTAAGTTCTCCAAGTGTGAGTTCTGGTTGGATCGCGTCGTATTCTTGGGACATTTGATTTCAGCCGAGGGGATTTCTGTAGATCCTAGCAAGGTTGATGCCGTTCTGAACTGGGAGCATCCCAGGAAGGTTTCTGAGATTCGTAGTTTCTTGGTTCTGGCTGGCTATTATCGTCGCTTCATTGAGGGATTCTCAAGTATAGCAAAGCCGATGACTCAATTGACTCAGAAGAACAAGCGTTTTGTTTGGACTGAGGAGTGTGAGAATGCTTTTCAACTGCTTAAAGAAAAACTGACTAATGCGCCTGTGTTGGCTTTGCCGTCCGGAACAGGTGGATTTGTTGTTTGTTCTGACTCTTCGCTTAATGGATTGGACTGTGTTTTGATGCAGAATGTCCGAGTCATTGCGTGCGCCTGTGTTGGCTTTGCCGTCCGGAACAGGTGGATTTGTTGTTTGTTCTGACTCTTCGCTTAATGGATTGGACTGTGTTTTGATGCAGAATGTCCGAGTCATTGCGTATGCCTCGCGACAGTTGAAACCGCACGAGACTCGTTATCCAGTCCATGATTTGGAGTTAGCAGCGGTGGTCTTTGCGTTGAAGATCTGGCGTCACTACCTGTATGGCGAGCAGTTTGTGGTGTACTCCGACCACAAAAGTTTGCAGTATATGTTTTCACAGCCTGACCTGAACATGAGACAACGTCGTTGGATGGAGCTGCTAAAAGACTTTGATTGCGAGATTAAGTACCAGCCTGGAAAGTCGAACGTAGTGGCCGATGCTTTGAGCAGGAAGGCTAGTGAGATGCTTGCGTCGTTGTACATATCTAAGGATCAGGAGCATCTTAGTACTACGGGTTGGAGATTCTACCCGGCTGAGGATTTCGTGGTGGTTTCATCGTTCCAAGTGGAGCCACAGATTGTTTCGACTATTCGAGCAGCTCAGAGGACTGATCCGTCTATCCACGAGTTGAAGTTAAAGGTCAGGGCTGGAGAACTTGAGGACTATTCTGTCTCTTCCGATGGTTGTTTGCATTTCCGGGGCAGGTTGGTTGTGCCCAATTTGATTGATTTGAAGGAGGAGATCCTTCGGGAAGAGCACTGCAGCAAACATAGTGTTCATCCTGGTGCACGGAAGATGTACCATGCGTTGAAGCCGCACTTCTGGTGGGCTGGCCTGAAGAGTGACGTTGCTGGTTTTGTCGCTCGTTGTTTGAATTTTTAGATGGTTAAGGCCGAAGGGATGAGACCTGGTGGTCTGTTGTAGAGTTTGGAAGTGCCCGAATGAAATTGGGAGCACATTGCTATGGATTTTGTGACGCATCTGCCTCGTTCCAGTATAGGATGCGATGCTATTTGGGTGGTTATAGACCGACTCTCGAAGTCTGCACATTTTATTCCCTATGTGATGACCTTCTCGTTGAAGAATATGGCGAAGCTGTAGTTGATCTTGTTGTTAGACTACATGGGGTGCCCGTTTTGATCGTTTCTGACAGAGATCCAAGGTTTACTTCCAGGTTTTGGAAGAGTTTACAAACAGTTTTGGGTACCAGATTGGCTATGAGCACCGCGTATCACCCAGAGACAGATGGCCAATCTGAGCGCACTATCTAGACGTTGGAGGATATGTTGCGAGCTGTTGTGTTGGATTTCGGTGGTAGCTGGCAAGACGCGTTGTCTTTGGTTGAGTTTTCGTAAAATAACAGCTACCAAGTGACGATTGGCATGGCGCCGTTTGAGGCTTTGTATGGCAGAAAGTGCAGATCGCCGATATGTTGGGAAGAAGTTGGGGAGAAGCAGCTATCTGCCCCTGACTTTGTGCAGCAAATGAAGGATCATGTTGATCTAATTCGACAGCGGATGAAAGCTTCCCAAGATGCGAATAAGAGGCGTCGACCTCTAGAGTTCAAGTTGGTGATCATGTTTTTCTCAAAGTTTCTCCGTTTTGCAGTGTCATGCGCTTTGGACACAAGGGAAAGTTAGCCCCTCGTTACGTCTGACCGTATGAGATTGTTGAGAGGATTGGCCCTTTAGCGTATCGGTTGTTGTTGCCGTCAGAGTTGTCTTATCTTCATGACGTCTTTCATGTTTCCATGTTGAGGAAGTATGAGCCAGATCCGTCTCATGTTCTTAGGACTGACGAGGTGGAGCTAGATCAGTCGTTGAGCTATCAGGAATATCCCTTTCAGATCCTTGGCAGAAAAGAGAAACGGTTGAGGAATAATACCATTCCGTTGGTGATGGTGCAATGGAGCAAACATGGAAGGGAAGAGCTACTTTGGAGCTGGAAGAAAAGATGCAGCGCGAGTGGCCGCATCTGTTTGAGTAGCTGTTGAGCTAAATTCCAGTAGTTTGTATCTTTTGGTTGTATTTCTTCCCTAGTTGTTGTTAATTGTTTGCTCAGTATCTTGAACTCTTGGCTTGTGTTGGGCAGAGTTCTGTTGTGTATTTTGCTGTTTAGTGGTATTTCAAGATTGTTGTTTGATTTCGGGGACGAAATCCTTTTTAGTGGGGGAGAAATGTGAGACCTGAAATGTAATTAAGATTAATTTGTTGGAATTAATCGGATTTTAGAGATTTCTAGTGGTTCAGATCTCTGTTTGGAAGTTTGGTTAGTATTTTCGGGTCAGATTTTTCATTTTAAGCAATTCTGGAAGTTTTCGTATTTTTGAGTTGTGAGATTTGGTTGTGAGATCTGGTTTCGTGGTGAGAGCTGGTCGATTTGGTGAAATCCAGTCGTAGCGTGTTTTGGTAGCGCGAGATTCCTAAACACCGTCGTTTTAGTGAAATCTGGATGCGTTGTGTTAAGTGAAAGCTGGTAGCATGTTTGTATCTAGTTGCTGCTTTATCTCGTTTGTTGAGGGCAAAACGGTAGCGTTTTGATTAGTTGGTGCGACGCCGTTTTGAGTGTTGCGTCTGGTACCAACTGGTGGGATCTGTTCGCGTGTGCCTGCTGGTTGTCCAGCTGAGAGTAGATGTCAACGATGGTCAACTCTACTGTAGCTTGCGTCTGGTTTCCTGTAGCTTGCGGCTGGTATTGCACGAGGGTTATCGACCGGATTTTATGACATCAGCTATGCGACGCCGTTTTATTAAGTTGAAACGCTGCGTTTTGGTTATTGCATGAGGAAACCAGACGATGGTTTTAGGCGACCAGCTGGTGGCAGATTTGATGACGTAAGCGGTGCGACGTCGTTTTGTTAAGTCGCCGCGACACCGTTTTGATTAGCGTTGTTTGAGAATTCAGCAGTTGGTTTCTTTGCATCTGCTGGTCGTATTTTGTAGCGTGCGTCGACTGGTTTTGTCGACGGATGATTTTAACCAGCTTTTACGCGTGTATTTAAGGAATACTTGGTCTTCTATTTCAAGCACCAGATCCCATACTTAGCGAAATATTATCTTGGTTGTCGACCTCTGTTCTTCGAACCCTAGTACTGTTCATCGTGAGTTTCTCCGGCGAATTCCCGTCGTTTCCGACCGTTGTTTGGTACGTGTGAGGTAGCGTTGGACTCCTCTCGAGAAGATCTTCCTTTCTATACCATTCTTGGAGGCTGTCGTTGGCTAGAGCGAGATCGCGAAGTTGCTGTCTTCGGCCGTGTGTTGCGTCGTTGAGGTAGAACTTTGAATTGTTGTTGAGATCTTAGTCTTAGCCTTTGTTTAAGCTTCCTGTTAGTGGTATTGTTGGAATCAGTTTCTGGTTTGAGTTGTAACTCCCAGCCGTGGGTTTTGTGCTTGTGACCCGTGAGATTTATGCTTGTACGTTGTGTGTTCAGCAGGTTCCTAATCAGATCTCTCGGGCTCCTTGTTGTGGTAGTTATTGCACAGAATTGAGGTACGGATCTTGAGCTTGTAATTCAGCGTGGAACCTGGCTTGGATAAACTGTGAGATGGCTGTGTTTGGATTGCCGTGCGGTGTTGTTGCTCTGTGTGAGAGCTGTGTATGCTTACCATGTGTAATTGTTGTGTTGTATATGGTTATATGTTTGTTGTTCCAGCATGTTGCATACACGCATTCCATTCAGCTATTGCAGCCTTTGTTCGTTGTTGTCTCTCTGTTTTCTTACCAGGATGCGAGGGCGAGCGGTGATTCCGCACTCTCATTTCCCCTATGCGCGGCTGTGTTTGGATTGCCGTGCGGTGTTGTTGCTCTGTGTGAGAGCTGTGTATGCTTACCATGTGTAATTGTTGTGTTGTATATGGTTATATGTTTGTTGTTCCAGCATGTTGCATACACGCATTCCATTCAGCTATTGCAGCCTTTGTTCGTTGTTGTCTCTCTGTTTTCTTACCAGGATGCGAGGGCGAGCGGTGATTCCGCACTCTCATTTCCCCTATGCGCCGAGTGGCTAGCTACCACAGTTCATAGGTTGGGTTGTTGATGCATCTGGTAAGGGTGGGCGAGTAGGGGTGAGTGGGTAGCACCCACATGTCCTACACTCACCGTGGCCACATATTCTGTTGCAGTTTCCGTTGAGCTGTTGTTTCCTTTCTCATGCATAGCATCTGCATTTTATTCTTGCTGTTTACTGCTGTTTTATAGTTGCTTTCCGTACTGGGGTTTGACCCCATGTCCCTCTGGGGCTTGGTTGTTTTCCCTGTTGTGTTGTTTTCAGGGAACCCAGGTTTTACAGCTGGTCGTGGTTTTAACCTAGCTGGTGGTGCCCCAGGAGGTGGTTGAGTATCCCAGTTGCGTATAGCATATTAATATTGTATCAGTTGAGTTAGCCAGGGGATGCCATGTGCTTCGTTGTTGTATCCAGTGGTTGGAGTCTGATACTTGTTTTCGTATGCTATATTGTGTTGATGGTTTTTATAAACTGGGATCTATTTCAAGTATCGCACTATTTTAAATTATATTGTTTTAAACCGTCAGGCCAAAAGCGAAAATTTTACCCGCTTTTTAGTAGCTTCCGCATGTGTTTTGTATTTTTTATCTCTGATTTGAGCACGAGGCCTGACAGTTCTAGTAGAACCTTCCTGAAAAGGAAGAAGGGGAGACTTAGGATCTTGAGATCCAAACTTCTAGAAACAAACTCTCGACTCTCTCTATTTACCTTACTTGCATCGTTATTTATTTACTGTTAATTGTTTAATCGGTTTATTTTCGTAAATTATTGTTAACCGAGAAAACCGATTTGAAATGAGAGCCTCAAAGCTGGTAACTCAGCTTTGAGTTAAGCACATACGTGTAAAATCATTTTAAACGTATTTGAAATGGAAAAATCGAAGGAGTTCATTCAACCCCCCCCCCTCTGAACTCCCGGGCTTATTTTGTCTCTATTTTCGATCCTATTGATCCTATCACAAACTACTCCTCCATATGCTCTAACCAACCTTCAGCCATCAAACCACCCTCAGCGCCAATGAACGTAGGGGGATTCATCCTCTAAAACCTAGCCAACACTAGTTCCATCTCGCCAATCATCCTAGTCCCATTATCCACCTAGACTTCTATTTGTCATGCACGACGACGCAAAGGCACACTCTGCTCAACATCCTCGTCGCTCGGGGCTCTAGACTCCCCAGCTGCCTGCCTAGTGGTTCTACCTCTACCTCTCCTCGGTGGCATCTACAAGGTACTCAAAGATAAGAACCAAAAGCAAGTAAATCACAGAGGCAGATAACAAAATCATAGAAATCACAGAGTCAATCATCAACAAGAAACTCAAACTCTGTGCCTAGACTCAAGTGTGATAGAAAAGAATCGAGCTTATCCCAGTTTAAGCTCTGATACCAAAATGTCAGGCCCGGTGCTCTAAATCAGGGATTAATTACTCAATTAATCCTAATATCATATAAATTAAAATCATAATCAAAATACGGATTTTAACTCAAAAATCCAAACAAAAACAGCAACAATACTGCAGCATTCAAGTAACAACAAATATAGATCCCCCAAATACAGAATTCACGCAGTGAATCCCATGGTTCAATAGTTCAATACATATAATATAACTGGGACTCAAAATGAGGATCTACCAGCCGATGCTCCACTCGATCCCTTTGGATTACCTGAAGACTCTGCAAAGGCCAACACAGACCAAAGCAACCCAAAGAGGGAAAATAAAAACGAGGTCAAACCTCAGTACGAAGAGCATCGATAAACCAGCAATCATATCAGACATGCAATATTTCAAACGTGCGATGTATGAGCTCTACCAAGAATCATCGGTAAGCAAGGCACAACGACTCAGATGTGCAATAAAATATCAATGATCAATCAGAATCAAAATAACAGCAACTCAGCTGCTATCGCGACTCAGCGACGACATCGGATTCTCAGCACGGTGACTCAGCCGGCAAGTCACGACTCAGCTATCATCGGGTCTCAAGGAATCAGGCCCAATATGTTATGTGTTAATGCCAAGAAAAATCATGCTCACCACAACACATATAATTCACACACATAGGCAATTAAGAGCACGAATCATCATCGTAAACTAGCAAACCAAGCAGACTCATCTATCACAAAATCACAGCAGCTCAAACACGAATGGAAATATCCTCAAGCTGATATTAAAGATGCTAATATGAGCTCACTCGTACCTCACCCTATTCACGGCTACTACCTCAACAGATTGCACGAGAACACAGTTCCAACAGCTCACGCACGCCCACTTCCCTTCCAGCTCACAGCGAAACACAACAGAAGCTGCCCGAATAACCATGATGTTAAAAACCAAAGGGCGCTAATGGAATGAAAGAACTATCGAATCAGAAATCGCGAACTACCCTCATGCTTCAACCACGTCGCGCTTCCGCGACAAGTCGAACCAAGACTCCAAAGTGGTACCAAATTAATGGTCTTGGAGAGAGGAACCCGACGTCACCAGCCTCGCTCTAAACGACTGCGTAAATCAACGGCAATTGGAGAAATAGGGTTCGATTGAATAGTAAGGGTTGGGGAACAGTATAAACCGAGGGCTCTTTGGAAGGAATAATGGATATGAGGTCTAAAATTGGTTAAGTGTTGTAGGTATAAATGGTGTACACGGTCAAATTCAATCCATAAAACTAAGTCCCGTGATCAGCTATTTTACCACCAACAGCTCGTGATCTAACTTGGTACCAGCTCAGGATTATCCATCGTAAACTGTCCAGCGTACAACTCAGAACATACGCACAGTTCAGCTCTTGTGTCAGGCCTCGTGCTCAACTTAGAGTAAAACCACGCAAACAATAGCGGAAGCAAAAAAATAGTGGTTAAAATTTTCTCTTTTGGCCTGACAGAAAGATAACATAAATTAAAATACTACAATACTCAAAATATCCCAATTTACAAACACACAGTACAACAGTACATCATATATCAAATACCAACCAGCAACACTACAATTGAATACAACAAAGCACAGGACATTCTCCGGCTATTAGTACTGATACATATATGCTATACGCTAACTGGGACACTCTAACCATCTCCTGAGGCACCTCCAGCTGGGTCAACTCCATGACCAGCTGAGTAACCTGAGAAACCTGGACAACAAACAGGCAGGCAAACAACCAAGCCCCAGAGGGACATGGGGTCAAACCCTAGTACGGAGAGCAACATAAAACATCAAATGGAAAGCAACAGATAATATGCAAATGTTATGCATGAATAGCTGAGTACAAATAGAAGGCTACAACCAATGACAGGGAGCCAGAATCTCGAAGGGAACTCAAAGCTTATCACTGATCAAGACAGATAACAACGGGTAACAGTGGACACAGGGTGTGTGAGTATATGGTAGCTACCCACTTGTCTCAACACACGGTATCAGGTGCAAAACACAGCACTCAACTTGCTGTTGCCTAGATGATGAGATGTGGGAGCTACCCACTCCGCTCATAGCGACTAACAGATCCCAGCGGGGATATGAGGTATACGGGAGTTACCCGCTCGTACTAAAAACAAGCACCCTGATAGTCACAGATCAACATAACAAGGCACGACTTAAACATATCTGAGCTCAATATGACAAATGCGTGTATGCAAGAAATAAAAATGTCCAACACAGAACATATACAACAATGCAAGGCATACACAGCAGCAAGCATAATCACCTATGCTAAATCCAAAGCTGTAAAACAAGATCACATCCATACCTCAAGTATTCTGAGCTACAATTACCACAAAGAAGTCCCGAGCAACACAGATCTCACACCTGCTAAGCCAAACACAGATACTAGCTTAGAATAGTAGCACAGAAACTACGAATTGGGAGCTACGAGCTCAACCAGATCTATCCTACCCTTATAACACAACATAAGGCTCTAAACGAAGCACAAGTTAGGATCTTAACACTTACCCAGCAAGCTACCTGAACGGCAGAAGCAAAGCCACGCTTATGCTAACAGACTACAGAAGGGAGATGTCTCGCAATCTCTCCAAGCTTCACGCAAGCTTCCAAAAGTTGTACTAACCAAAGCATCTTAGCAAGAGGAGTCCAGCGCTACCACTCTTACTTCAGTCGGAGATGTCTACCGTCGACAATCGGAGAAGATAAGGTTCGGTGAACAGTAGCTAGGGTATCGCGACAGAATTCGCTATCGGGAAATAGTCTAAGTGTCGAAGCTGAATAATAAAGAACGAAGGCAAAGTCCTCTATATAAAGATCAAATCTGCTCAAATCAGAAGAACAGAACCCACCGACACTTCAGTCTCAAAACTGATTTCCCACTCGGATCTGAATCTCACCTTAGATCTGACTCTACGCCAAATCGGATCCTGACTTACTCAAACGACGTCGCACAGAGTCTACTGTCGCATCTAGACTCGTCACCCGTTACTAAATCTGAAATGCTAAACAGCATCGCATCGCAAACACTCAGATTCTATCGAAATCTGAAGACCAACGCCTCAAATCTGAATCTAGCTCGCTAAACCAAAACGCTGTCATTCCAACTAATCTAAACGACGTAGTTTAGATACTCGTCATAGAAAACACGCTAGCTTACCTCTGGACGCCTGCGATACCAGATTCCATCACCACAACTGAGCACAAACACCAGCGCTTACCAACACTCACATCTGATCAGCTCCCGCCGGAATAATCCAACTCTCCAGATTTGATTCAAGGACTTATATGAACCCGATAACTAAACCAAGCATACCAACTCAAAGCTGGCTCATCCCAGATCTGTCAAGAAAAATCTGGTCTATGCTAAACCTGATTAATTAACTCAATTAATCTAATTAAACTTTCGGGTCTCACATCTCTCCCCAACTAAAACCAGGATTTCGTCCTCGAAATCAAACAACTCTAGATCAAGATTTCAAGATAACTGGGAATGTTAGAGTAGATGCCAAACTAGCCAACTTATGGCGTGTGGGTTTATAGACTCTTGTATGAAACGATCTTTATATATTATATTCGCATTTATTCATGGCTTTCTTTATTTTCATTATGACTATAATGTTAACAATAGTGTTGGATAAAGACCTAGAATGCACCATAGTGTATGTTAGATGTGATAGTGGGTATGACGGCTATCATGAAACACATCTAATAGTCACTGTGTAATCTGAACTCGTTCCTAGTCGATTGGGCCGTAAGGCCGCCCGAGATTAAGACTAGCATCTGCGATGCGAAGTACCATGTTTCATTGGTAGGGAACATTGTGATGTTCTGAGCATGCAGATAGATAGTGACCTGGTGATCTATCGAACTACCCTCGTTCGGACTTTCCAAGT